>JASAND010017908.1:0-31803 GCA_030248195.1 Trissonchulus latispiculum
TAACTATGTATATGTATGTATATATTTGTCTACCTAACTGTACTGAGTAGTGCAAAGGCTGGATTCAGCCTTTTGTGGGTGGGAGGTCAGCGGTGACCCTTATAAGGTCACTATTGTATGACTTAAGTGAATGAATGCATGAATGGCATTCGTTCACGTAAGGTCTGGGAGCTTTCCACGCTCTCCAGACAAACAGGCGGGCGGTCAAAGATGAAAGGCCGACCCGTAAAAGGAGAAGGGAGAAGGGAGGAGTTAGAAAACTCCCTAAATAATGGAATTAAGATTAGAACGTAAGATTTAAAATGTGTAATTTAATTTGTACTTTTTGTTATTTCAGGAATTAAAGAAGAAGAGACCTTGATAGTGTGTAATTGTTCTTGTGTGTTGTGTAAATGTAGTAATAAAGTGTTTAACTATGTATTTTTGTACTGTTTAAGGGGGATTTATGCCGAAATTGGCCGTGATGCAACGCTGACGAAAGAGGGACAGAGACAGGGGAATCAAGGGGGTCTCAATTACGACCACCCTTGCGCAAGACTGACGTAATAGGGGTTTGTGCAATTGTGGGAGGCCTCAATACGGCCGTCCCACACACGTACAGAAAGGGCAAAAGGTCAAAGGTTCGAATCCTTGCACTAAGAGTTGAGATAAAGTAGGTAATTACTCATATTTTAACCGATTCTAACACCTAATAGATTCACTAATTAATGTAGTTCGAGGGCCTCAATACGGCCGCAGGAACACAGTCAATACACCTTAATTAAGCCCTGTTAATTAACCAGATTATTATGATTTTCGAGGCAATTCTGGCAGTTCTGACAGACACAAGATATAAGTACACGTAATAATTGACAATTGCAGATAAAGCTTGTTCCTTTATACAATTACCTGGCATAGATAACTGGACTGGCCATGAGATCTTCAGCAGAACTAATTAGTAGAACCAATTAATAACTCACTAGATTAGCCTTTTTTGGCAGATTTCCGGGTAGGGCCTAGATTATTCTTTACTCAGGCCACCTTATACTAGTTTCTAATAACCTATTCCTGGTTGCTAGGTGAGGCTGTAATAACGCGAAACACTTTTTTACTGAATAAAACAACAATTACAGTAACAGAAACAGTAATTTCATTACATATTGTTGTCAGCTGTTATCACAGCCTACCTTCAACCCTACAATCTTTGTTTTCTTCGCAAAGTTGGAGCACTATAAACAGACTTCATACAAAACTGTTTCCCCTTCTAATTTCAACAGGCTTTCAATTACGAGAAAATTCAGTCTTCTTTGCCTTCAACTTTGGATATTCTATGTTACAGATTAAACCCCAAATAACCCGACTATTCCTATATTTCGTTTAAAGTTGATTGACAGTCTCTTTCTATAAGACAAACACATTGGAACAAACAAACAAACAAAAAACGTAATGCATACATGCATAACATTCGAAGAGGGGAATTTAGCATCGTTTCGGCTTACATGGGGGGACACTGGGGCGGGCGGGCTTGCTCGCAGCCGATGTGCATGCGTTAGGTTTTAACCCATTTTATTCAGATTGTTATGGTACTGTATTGGATGATTGGCTCAATCCTAAATTTGCTTGGCTCAATCACAGTACAGCAGAACAAGTTTGGCTCAATTGGTTTTGGCGTTGGCTCATTCAATGGGCGTGCCAAGTGTACACACGTCTATCTCACACACGGTCACTAAGGATCCCGTCTTAGTTGACTGTAAAGACAGAGAGTTTTATTTATCAGAACTATACATACTGAAAAGAAAGTTTACAGTCACATCAAACAACTTAGTCAGATTCCTCTGGAGCTTGCTCTTCTTGCTGGAGCTTGTCTCTCTTTTCTACTTGCTCTTCTTCTTCCTGCGGTTCTGGTCCACGACGCCCTGGCCATCGGCAAAACAACGGAGGACATGGGTCATTTTGACGGTCTACCCTATTTGACATGGGTCTGCCCAAAGCCAAACCAATTCCCAACAGTACACACAAAACTGCGAAAGAATTCATTGTGCTACACTTTCCGTAAATATAATCACCAAAACCAATACTGAATGACTGACAATTTTCTTACTACCTCCTCTCCTGCTATTCATAGCGTGATAGTAATGAATTTGTTTATGCCTATAGAAGAATGATTTGATTACAATCAGGTGTATTTACTGGCACAAAATACACTTGGCAAAGAAACTTTGGTTAGTTTCAAACGGAATGTGTCACACTTTTCTTTTACTATGGAAGCTGGTGGTCGAGTCAATAAACCCAACTCGACCATTGTCGGGTAATAATTTGATGTGGTACACATACATGAATTTGTACTCGTTATCGATGTACGAGCTTCGACATTGGTGAATGTTTTGCTTGTTATACATTTGTTGACTGACAATAAATTAGAATTAGAATTAGGGGTCTCTTATCCCCTCAGCCCCAACTTTACCAATATAAAATTTTGTATGGATGCACAGTGGAGGCTGCTGAATTCAAAAATTTAAAAATTCTCAACTTCTAAAAATTTTTAAACATACAAAAATTTAAGCTGGTGACCAAGGGATTAAAAATTTTTTGCCCCAGAATTTGCTGAAAATTAACATACAGCTGCTTTCTGAAGCGCTGAGCACAAATCTGAAATATGTTTTTCGGTAAAGCATTTTGTTAGCTTAATATAAGCTAAAGCAGTAAGCTTAAGATGTAAGCTTATCCTGAGCAAACAAAAACTTGTGTCAAAAGGGATATCAGATTCGTGCTCAGCGCACCAGAAAACCCGTGTTATGCAAATTTTCAGCAAATTCGGGGACAAAAAATCTTTTTGATCTCCCTGGCCAACGTAAAATTTAAAATTTTTAAATATACTTTAAAATTCTTAAATTTTTGAATTCATCAACCTCCATTATGCATTCATGGAAAACTTCAAAGGTTATTGGTCACAAAAATTTAAAGTTAGGGCTGGGAGGAATTGCGCAAGAGACCCAGAATTATAATGTTCACTCACTTCACCATAATCGTTCTTTGCTTATTTTAATTAGGTCTGAAAAATTAACAAATCACAAACGAAGGAACCAGTGAATGAGGCCGACTGAGCTTAGAAAAGTAAACCCTCAAAGTTTTGTTGAAACTTCCAGTGATCGGGCGGGTTCTTTACAGACGGCTTCTCGTGTTTGTTGTATTTTTAAATGTTGCTTTTATTTGTATACGTAACTTAGCTAGGTAACTAGATATTGTGCAAAATAAATCTAACACTTATTTCAGTCTGGCTGCTGCGTTTTTAGCACTATGATTACGATTTCTGGATACTGTGATTGAGATACTAGAACACCAGAGGAAAATTATATCAGTATATGTGAAGTTGTAAACCTAATGGCAATCCTTGCATTTCCCTGTAGTTTTACAATGATACTATTGCACCCCTATTGCCATCAGATGATATAATATCCATAAAATGGCAATTTTTGGAAGGGAATTTCAGTTGAGAACTCGGTCATTGCGGACAGTTCAAATTACAATAAAATTATGATTTATTTTAAGGTTTCCATATTTCCAAGGGTAAAGTTGCGTTAGGGCGCCGTTGACCTTCGGTCATTTCAATTTTGTTGCGTTAGGGCTACTGTTGCGTTAGGGCGCCCTTCTGTTGCGTTAGGGCTATCTGGTGTTGCGTTAGGGCGCCCTTCTGTTGCGTTAGGGCTCCCCAGTGTTGCGTTAGGGCGCCCTTATGTTGACAGTGCACAATACACTGTTCTAAATTTTGTATTACTCATATCAAGAGTACCTGATGAATCAAGGACTATTGAAATTAAAGAACAAACATATGAGTATGAACATACAGAGTACATAAATGCCACCTTGGTTCCTATTCCATTGTTTTTGTCTTGAAAACTTCCATTTGCCGTATTCAATACGTGAAATATTAGTTTTTAGAATATTTAGAATCTTAGAAAAAGGTTGTTTTTAACCATTTTGTTCTTCAAGAATTTATTAAGAGCAAACAATTTGAGAATGTTAGAGGAATTATGTAGGATTTTTTATTAAGTTTTAGAATTATTTTGTATAATTCTATAATCCAAACTTTGATATTTTCAACCTCAAAAATATATTTATGTTTTTGATTTGGTGATTTTTCCTCAATCTCAAATGGACAACTTGAAAATTTCAAAACTTGCAACAATAAAATGCATATTTTCTATGCCTATCTATGCACAGTTAGCAAATCTTTGTACGAATTGAGAAGTGTCAAATAATTTAAACTTGACAACTTAAGGTTTCAGGGAATTAGCTGGACAAGCTGACAAGGATAACCCAGAGTAGACGATTTTCGGGTCATTCCGAAAATTTTTCGGCGTCTTTTCCAGGGATACGATTCATGCCGGTAAAGTTTACAGGGTTCTCCTGTAAAACCTGCAATTTCATTTTAGTTTAGAATTGCCGTAAAAAATTGAGCGTTCTGCTTGCTATACATGCAACTAGTGCAGGAAACAACTAATAGTTTTCTAGCTTCTCTAGTATCGCAAATGCTAATAGTAAAGGAAACGCCTGTAATTTTCAATATTTAACTAACTTCAATTTCACTTCAATTTAACAAACTTAACTGTGTACTCGGGCGCCCTAACGCAACACAAGGGCGCCCTAACGCAACACAATAGCGCCCTAACGCAACACAATAGCGCCCTAACGCAACACTTCTTCTCTTTAACTTCACTTAAGGGCGCCCTAACACAACAGAGGGGCGCCCTAACGCTACACCTTCCAAAACTGACCAGTTAATAGCTGTGACTTTAAAGGGCGCCCTAACGCAACAGTAGCCCTAACGCAACATAATCTTTCCAAGTTATATTGGGGAATAAAACATTGTTTTACGATTGTATAATAAACAATGTTACAAAATTAAGTAAAGAGCAAGCAAAGAAAAACCTGTTTCGAAAAGAGCCTTGCACATCTTCTGAAGCAGCGCTTAACCTGGAACCAAGGATACTTCATGCCCACAGTGAGAAGTTGTCCGAAATTACTTAGCAAAAGTAGCACCAGGGGTATGCCTGAAAAATAGCAATAAAAAGTTTAATACATATATTCTGCAAATAATTTATAATTAGAAAGTAGCAGAAATGTTTGACTTCAAACTATTGAAGCACGCTAGAACAGCCGCTAGGAAATCGGTATAACGCAATCTAATAATAAAAGGGTACCGAAGGTTGCATAAATCATGGTCAATATCCGTCCTGCCGCCGTGGTGGGATAAATATATCCATATCCTGCAAATTAACAGACAGCTATTGAGCTATTATTTACTTTAATAGCATTTGCCAGTTTCAACAGACTTTAATAAACTTTTTAGAAAATTTACTGATGGAAGCACGGAAGAACTATACGTAGATGAAAACTTAAAAGGCTCCCTCACGCAAATAGCCATATGGGTGTCTATGACAAAAAGCCTACAGAGACCAGATTACGCTTAGTTTTTTTAATATGATGATGTTCGTTTAGGCAAGACCGTTATTTGCACTTAATTCCGTATGTAAAGGTTGCACCAATTTTTAAGTTTTATAGTTTAGTAGTCAGGAAAACTCGACACTCAGAATAGAAATTGAACCGTAAAACCAAGAGTCCATAATTCTATTTTATTATAGAAGAACAGTAAGCTACAAGAGAGCTCCTCTTCATTGTATTACGTAACGGGGCTCCGACCACAATATTGTTTGGTAGAGTTCCCCGTTTGGTAGGGAGGGAGTCGAGCATACCCCGCGCCCGCGTTTTGTGGGGGGGGGGGGTAGGAAAGAGGTAGTCTTGCTTGGGGGACCTAAAGAATGGTTGAATCTGATTGGACGTTGGCTACTCTTTAGGCGTTTCCTACTAGAGATTGGCTTCACAGCGCAAACATAAGATGTAACGTGGAAGCTGGACTACTTTGGATCTTCTATCTGATATGTAGAAAATCTTTGGAGCCATCATTCAATGTATTGTGAAAACGTTATACCAAGGTTATACCTATGGTTGTGAAGACAGTTCCGGCATAGAGCATAGCATTCCAATAATCCCATGGTATCCTTTGCTCGGAATGTCTAATTCCAAGAGTGGACTCGTATGTCTAAAAATAAGACACACTTAAGCAAGATTGCATGATTTTACTATAATATTCCACCATCTAATATATTATAGAATTATGCATTTTTGACATAATACATATACAGTTAAAGCAGGCAAGCAGGTTTATTGATCTAAGTATTGAAGCCAAATCAATTCAATTCAATTCAATTCAAGTCATTCTTAGGATCGGCTAGGGTTTACCTGTATTATTTGAGTTATTTCCTCAGTAACACTTTTCGTTGTATGGGAATCTATAAAAATTAAATATTCAGAGTTGTTGAAAATTTGAAGCACAATTTCTTCAACACAGTTTGAGCGATTTTTGGCTACCTCCATGGCCCATTTCGCTTTGGCAGATTTCTGATTTCCTTCCTCGGCTATGAGGAAAGCAAAAGCACCAATAAAAGTATATAAAGCAAGAGCTAACACTAATGCCACATGCTTTATGCCATATCTATGATAAGCAATTTTCCAGCACTTAATGCACTGTAGAACACCTGGCGGTCGTCGAAATTTCTGTCTTAGTCTCAGTGTGTGATCCATATCAAACAGAGGAGTCAAAATGGAAGCCCGGTGTTTGGCTTTTCTTGAATTTGCATAACCAGAAACCAACATTGCTATAAATTAGAAATAAGATCACTGCAATAAATAATGCAAACTGCAAAGCGTTAATGTGTAATTAGCTAGTAACTCATAAGCTCGCTAAGAGTAACTCATCATTGTCTCACAAACAGAGTTGGAAGGTTACATTCATTGCTTACAAAATAAAAAATAATTACAACGCGAATGGATTGTATCTGGAATAAACAAATACATAAATATAAAAATGAACAAACATTAAGAACAGTATAAATATACTAAGACTAATAAGACTGATATAATATGCATTTAAATAGGAATATAATCATCATAATAAATTTTATGTATGGAGGGAGTAGGGACCAGAAGTACTAAAGCAGTAATACCGTCATGCGGTCAGTGCTGTCATCTTTAAATAGTAAATGGAGACATTTTTACTTTCTTCACACTTCAACGCTAAGAAAGAAAGCCTAAAACTCAAAGACATCCCCAGAACCAGCCTCTTCTCGTTTTTTCTTGGACCAAGTGCTGTACTAAATCGGAACTATTAGCTCAAATGTGATAACCTTAAAGGGGTCCTTCAGGCAAGTCGTTAGTGGTTGTTTAAATTAAGACAATCATAGACAGAGGCGGGACAGTCGAAAGGGTAAAAGTCTTTTACTCGTTATTTATCACTTTTGAGAGAGTCCTATGTCACTGCCTCTTTTGCAGATAAATGAGATCTCAAAGGAGGAAATAAATAAGTAAGATTCACCAAAAAATATTTTATATTAACAAAGGATTGACTATCATTTATCATGCCAACATCGTCACAACTAAAAATTAAATACTCATTCAAGCTCGATAGTCGATAGGTCTTCAGATCCAGACTTCTCAAGATATCACACTCAGCAATTTATATTCCAACACATTTCGTTCATTCTTTTCCGGCTGTAGACGGATGTAGATGTAGATTGTATTAATTGCATGTATTTTTGTAGTAGGCTTAGAAAAGCTCCTATCTTCAGCATGTGAATATGTAACCTTTTTGTTGTTACAATATGCAAATTAGTTTAGAACTAATGTCAGCCAACGTCTGTCATTCATTCATTCATTGCATTAACTGGAGATATGCAGTTTGATTTGCCACAGTGCCTACCGTGACAGTAGTGACTAGAACCAGAGAGACAGATGTGAGCAGCTAGTTATTGTAAGTTTAGATAGTCGTTTAATTTAATATGCAATCACCGCAAACAGTTGAGCAAACCTTGCTTTTGGTGTAGCAATTCGTACTTAACTCAGTCGGGACATTATTCTTGTGGCGTTGATGCGTTCTTGAAAGAATTTTATCATTGTTATTTCAGTACGGACTTTGTTAATTTGGTTTTGAGTCCAGTCATATTAGGGCAGTGGTTAACTGCTGCAGACTGGGAAGGGATGCAAATAGACGATGTGTCATTAACAAAGTGAGGAATAGACTTTGGCAAGTACTACCAAGAGTACATAATGATAAGAGTATGGCACTAAGCCTAGGCTCTGTTATCAGAGCAAAAACTATGCTCTGTTCTCTAACGGCTGACCCTCCACAAATTGGACCCATCACTTCGAAGAAATTTGCACGCTATGTTTGTGGAGAATTAGCAACTTGGATTTTCAAGAGCCTTACAAACACGCTCTTTTCCTTCATAAGCAACTATAAAAACAGTAGTGAAACATATCTCCCTTTTCGTAAAGTTCTGTAAAAGAATAATTATATAATTTAATCGATAGCGGTTTAAATCTTCTTGGACTTTCATATTTCATTTCTTCTTCTTGGACTTTCTCTATTGGATAGCTGATCCTGTATTATAGAATTGCAGGTATCTAGGTTTTTGGTATCACCTACATTTGGAGTTAGTGTCCGTAGTGTCTTCTGGAGACGTTGTCTTGCCTTCGCGTAATTGTCTGCTATGAGTGGGGTATCTGTCTTCCAAGGCCATCGAACATAGTAGCGGCCATCCTGCTTTATGACCGTTCTTTTGAAATTGTCGTAGAATTGTGTCTTCTCTGAGTCTCCAGTTTCTTGTTTGTGGATTCCTACCGATTCCAGGTCCCAAAAGTGCTGGAGGTCCAGTCCAGGCCACTATCATAAGCTATCTTGGTACTGCAGAAAAACATAGGAATTGTGCTTGCGGTGTCACCACGTAGTTATGATGTTGTATAGTTGCCTGATAGTATAGTGCCCAATGGAGTGTGATAGATAGTCATTGATGGACCTATTGGTATCACCTTTGTGACAGCTTGCGGGCCCATAACCTGATGCCAATAGTCCATTCCTATTATTAGATCAATTGGAACCTCGGTCGCCTTCTGGGGTGGTGGATTCAAAGGGTTTTGAGACTGTACGTATTGAAAGGTCTGATTATCAAAATCTACTGTGTATAGTGGCAATGATGGTGTCATATTTGGAATAGAGTATGCGCAAATTTCTAGGGAATATCCACGGGAACCCAAAAGTCGGAATTTCACAACCTCAGCCTTTACTTTTTCTGTGTTTCTAGAGTTAAATCTAGCCGTTTCAAGGACTACTTGCTTCGAAGGGGTTAGATTTAGTCGATTGGCTACATCTTTATTAATGCAGGAGAAGCGTGCACCTGAATCCAGATATATTTGAATGGTGACAGGAGTGCTTTTGGTTTGACTTTGCACAGAACATGGAAATGCTGACATGATAATGCCATCTTTTTCATTGGAGGAAGCCAAATGGACTTGTAGTGTACTGCTCGGATCTTTCTGTCCCAACCAGTCTGGGTTAGATTCTGCGGAGGCGACTTCTTGCTGACTAGCTAGATGGGTAGAAACCTGACTGGGGGTTGTGTTGCGCTTGCGACAAAAAGCTGAGTTGTGGTTAGAGGCTTTACAGTAGTAACACGACTTCTGCCGCTTGCATTTGTTAGCGTTGTGCCCCTTCCCTAGACATTTAAAACAGTATCTCCCCGCTTTGGCTTTTTGTATTCTTTCTTCGATTCCTGTGATTCGTTTGCAGTTGTCACTGTAGTGACCTTTACCATCACAAAATATGCAGGCGAGGGTGTTTTTAGTTGTAGTTGGCGGTTGTGTGGTTGACTAGAAATGTTACTGTAGCTAGCTGAAGGTGTAGGCTCTTTAAACTCACTACTTGGCTCACTATCAGTGGTTTCTGTTTTCTTAGGCTTTTGGAGCATATCCTTGTCTTTATCTTTCCATTTTGAAATTTTTTCAAGAGTATCTAAGAAATCTGATAGTGACCAACTCGTGAGGTTTTGGTCCTTAAGCACAGTAATTTGGGATGCATTACTGTACAACTCTGAAGGTAGTTTCTGCAGCAGCAGTGGAACGAAGGCGTTTAAAACTGAGTGTTCTATTCCTAGGCGGTTTAGGGATATAGAAAGTGCTCTGACGTCGTCAATAAATTTTTCCAAATTTGATAGATTATCTTTAACCGGTTGAATATTACCTAGAGCCTTCCAGTGGTCCATTTTAATATCATTTACATCGCCGTAGGCTTTCTGCAGAGTGACAAGGGCTGCCGGATAGCAATCCCCTTGCAACCCGAACCCTTTGACTTTATCATAAGCCGGTCCCTTTCGGCATTGTAGTAAATAGTCGATTTTCTGCTTATCTTGAAGGTCAGAGCGAGAGTTTACATTCACATCAAAAGACTCCCAAAAGTTCCCCCACTCTAAGCGGTTTCCAGAAAAACAGGTGTAGTTTTGGTAATTTACTGGTTCTTAAATTATTGTGGTTACCACTTGTGTGAGCATCAGAGCCACTTACAGTACGATCTGAAGCAGTAGTTGTAGCAGTGTTGGTGGCCATCTGTTGTAGTAAGAGCCGCATGGTAGCCATATCATCTCTTCTCTGACTTTCGATCCTTTCTAAATCTTCCCGCCGACGACGTTCGTCTTCTTGTCTTTGGGAATCTTGACCCTGCAGAAGAAGCACCAGAAGTTGCATGGGGTCCGATGTTCCTTGTGATGGAGCAGATGAAGATGGCGCTTGTTGGGGTACCGGGGTTGGAGGACGGTTCAGGGAAGGTGGTAGAGCCGCAAGTGTCTCCGTCAGTTCCTGTGTAGCCGGACTAACCACAGGGTTTGACAGAGTGGAGGGAGGGTTTGATTCTGGATGGAAGAGACGCACCTGCAGGGAGGCCGGATCACAGTGATAAAGGTTTACCAACTCGTCTCTGGAAAAAACGCTATCGATCAATAAATATTGAGTTAAAGTCAGGGGCGAGCAGTTACCGCAGTTCCACGAAAACGGTCGTCCCAGGGTCCGAAGGGGCTCATATAAGTCCTCGGTGAGGGAACCACTGGCTTTGGCATTGACACAGTGCAAACACCACCAGGTTTTACACTGGTCGCATTGAATCGACTCGGGGACGATTTCGTGGCAGATAGAGCAGGGTATATTGTCAATAGAAGAGTCACCCATAGTAGGAGGAAGACTCAGGCAATAGGGTGAAAGTTCCGACCAATAGGCGTATGAAGATAAGGTCCCTGTGATAATATAGCTCTGCTACCAGCAGATGTGGAGAATTAGCAACTTGGATTTTCAAGAGCCTTACAAAGTACAAACACGCTCTTTTCCTTCATAAGCAACTATAAAAACAGTAGTGAAACATATCTCCCTTTTCGTAAAGTTCTGTAAAAGAATAATTATATAATTTAATAGATAGCGGTTTAAATCTTCTTGGATTTTAATATTTCATTTCATCTTTAATTTTCAACAATGTTGTGCTTTCGAGCTTCAGCATGCAAGCATAGCGCTTAAATTTCTTTGAAATGATGGGTCCAGTTTGTGGAGGGTCAGTCGTTAGGGAACAGAGCATAGTTTTTGCTGTGATAATAAGAGACTAGGCTTAGTGCCATACTCTTATCATCATGTACTCATGGTAGTACTTGTACTTAACAAATGTAAAGTCTTTCGACCAAAGGGATCAGCGAATGGGAAATTACTCAGGTTTTTCAATGTTTTGATGAGCGAGATGACCTTTTTAGTTTAATGATAACAGTTTAGTAGTTTACTGCAGCTGTTTGAATATTACAATGGAAAAGTCATTGGAGTGTTCGATTTCTTGCCAGCACATTATTGCTGTAAATGGAGTGAGCTAAATGTATGCTTGAGTAGATATTTGTTTGGCATTGCAAGACATTGTTGTGAGTATGTTGCAATAATGCAAGCTTAATGATGAAAAATTTTGGGTCCCGGTTATAATTGTCGTAGGCTCAGCTAACTATAACAATGTAAAGTTGAAGCTAATTATGCAATTTGGACATCACAGATACGAAGAACTGGAAGAGGCTTATTACCGAGTACTAGTTCACATTTTATGGGCCCCATTGTAAGAATGGGGACAAGGCTTTGGAAGTTAGATGATCTGAATAGCCAAACAGCAGAAGAATTTTGTCTCGCAGATTCATGTAGGGACTGCTTTTGGATTAAGTCTAGTGATCTTATACATATTGTTGTTATGTATGTACAGAAACAACATTCCTATGTTAAAGCTCATGTGACAGACAATCGAAATACGGACGGTGCTTGTGCTGATTCTGATGCTTCTGATGCTTCTGATTCTGATTCTGATTCTGGGGATTCTGATGCTGATCAGGTGGCTGCAGAAAAAGATTACCAGGCTGGATGCAATGAATCAATCGCTACCAGAGATGAAACCGGGTCACTATTTACTGACCCGGTGACCCGGTGACCCGGTCGACCCCTGACCCGGTGACCCGGTGACCCGGTGACCCGGTATTTTTGAAAAATCAGGTTTAAGCTTGCAAAAATCAAAAAATACTTTATTTGGGTGCGGTGAGTGTTTTTTACCATTTTAAACATTTTTGACGACTAAAATATCAGGTTGGGCAAAAGTTTTGCTTTTCTTAAGGTAGTAGCATTGGAAAGTGAATATTGTAAGTAAGCCGGAAAAATCAAAACGATTTGCACGATAATTTGCAATTTGCATTTTGCACTCAATAATGTGAAGTAAACTACATAGCTTTTTGAATCAAACAAATTGGAACAAAACACTGCCAAAGTCATAACATCATCTAATTCTAATTTAACATTAGCACTTTTCTGTTTTATCGTTATATATTTTAGTAAAATATTGCATTTAGTTGTATGATTGAAGTTTCACTCAGCGGAATTTCTTTGGAAATATTTTGTCGTATGGCTAGGATTCAGAGAATATGAAATAAAATCAATCACAATTGGTTCCTGAAGATATGTAGTAAGCCATAACAATTGGAAAAAATGCAAAGTAAAAGTCAGAATCTGTAAACCTTGTTTTGCTGAGATTTTCCTTCTTACTGAGATTTGAAACCCACAGTACTCTCCCTCCAAAAATAATAGGATGGAGAATTTTAAATTTTAAAATAAAGATTTTAGACTCTCAGAGCCCATGTAATAGTTTTAATTTTCTAGTTAAGATTCAACGTAATCATTGTAGTTTCAAACCAAGCTCTAAGCTTGACAGGATATTACAAATATTATGAGGACACTACTACAGCGACAAGCATTTTAAAAATACACGATTAAGTTAAGAATATTTCTATTGCTAGTTTTTGAGTAATTGTTGAAGTTTTCAGCTGGCAAAAATTGGTAAAACTTTGAAAATATCCTATAACAGCAAAAAATTCCTCCAATCAAAAATACCGGGTCAAGACCGGGTCAGAGCTTCTGACCCGGTGACCCGGTGACCCGGTCCATATAGTGACCCGAACTGACCCGGTGATCCGGTGACCCGGTGACCCGGTTTCATCTCTGATCGCTACAACATGAACGGAATTGAACGGAAATCAGATAGTGCCAGTGGTCACACTCCTGTAAAATTGGGGTTATCATCTGCGGATAAGACAGACTCCGTTGATATGAAGTTTGAGAAAGTTTTTAGAAATGTTATGAGCAAAATTATTTGAACATGGGGAGAGAAAGCACACGAAGAATTTGATGCTAGTATTGTGAGTGCGAAACAAAAGTTTACAGAGTCGATTAAGTTGCAAGATAAAGTTGCAAGATGTACGATGCATAATTCGCAATTTGTGACACGAAAATTGAACTTTCATGTATAGTAATGCATCATGCATGCATGCATAGGAATAGTTTCAAATTAGGCAAGCGACATTTTCTCCTGAATTAATGTCTTCTGACCAGGCATGTGCAGGACGGGCAATTCTGGGGGGGGGGGGTGAGCGGCCGAAGGAAAACCGGATTTTTCCGTTTTTTTGCCCAAAAAACCGGAAAAATCCGGATTCTGGGGAGGGGGTGAGGGACACCTTTGGGGGGGGGGGGTGAGCTCCAGGTTTGTGGGGGTGAAACCCCCCAACCCCCCAAGCACATGAATGTTTCTGACAATACGAATGGCAGCAACTTGGGAGTCTAACAACCGAAATTATTTAATTTGAAGGGCAAAAGGAAGCTTAATAATGCAAATGATTCCACTATGTACATTCCAAGCACAATGGGTGCAACCTTTTATAGCAACAAATGCTGCGATAAACAATTTGAAAATACAGTCCAGTCAGATAGCAGCAGCGACCGTAACAGACTAGCTGTACAAATAACGAAATGCAGTGATTTTATTAGCGAGGTCTGCGAAACCTTGTAAGACAGACTAACGGTGGCATGTAAAAATTGTCAAATGTTGCTTTTTGGCACTGAAGTGAAAATTAAACAAAAGTTGCCCCAGGTTCCAAATCTCTCCCAACTCTCCATATATGGTCGGTGGCATATCGTAGAAATGAGAGAAAACTGTTGAACAGCTTAAACCACCACTACCGGAAATTATATCGTATGCATCCCCCTTATTTGCGCCATCCCAAGATTGACGAAGACTCACAGTTTTTGCAGAAAAAGGTGAAGAAATTAGCTAGGATCAGCCGAAACTACAGTGGAGGAAATCCTCCTTCAGAATTCCAGACTGATCTACAGCGAGAGTGTTTGCAGAAGGAATCGAAGGTTTATCCGAAATCAAAGAAGGCAGCCGCCTCATATTGTAATAAGGAGACGTTGCGTCTGTCCTTTTTGTGACTTTAATGTGTTATTAGTGTGTTAGTTTTAATGTGAAATTGTCATGAGCATGTTAAGTTAAGAGTCAAATGTGTTTTGTGTAAATGTGATTTGAAATTGTTTTGAAATTACCTGTTTTCTATGTTGAAATAGTTTATGTTTTATTCAGCCCACTTAGTTGCTAGGTGGCGCTGCTCGTTTTGCATTTGGTCTGCTGGATGCGCTCAGAGCTTCGCGTTTCTGAGACGGTCTCAAAATTAGCCAATCAAAATTCACCAAGTCTCGTCAGCCTTCTCTTTCAAAACTAGTCAGTCTGGTCTAAAACTTCGTAGCGTGCGGCTGTTTGTTATTTTGCTTTGTGCCTGACGTCTGACTTTATTTTATTCCCCTTAGCTTTCTCTGCCTTTTCATAAGTTATTGCTTTTTCTCTTTAACAGTGTGACTCCAAGGTGACCTTGTGAGTTGAATATAAATTTAATTGTGGTTTATTTTATCTGGTACTTTTATCTGGTATTTTATCTGGTAGTATTCTATGTTATAAATTTTTTATGAAGTATTTATGATTAAGAACCCTTGGCTTTATTGTTTTATAACCGTGACGGATAACCGTGATTTATAACCGACCTCTCTTTCTGGGATTTTCTTGTGTTGTGGGTTTAAATTTTGGGGGTTGAACTGTACTGTGCATTTGGTTGTGTGTTTTATGAGGGTATTTAAATTGTTCTAATTTTAATTGCATAATTTTAATTTGTTTCTAAGCTCTGTCCAGTTTAAATTCTGCTGCCTGTTTCTTTTCTCTGAATGCTCTCCTGTCAACATTTATGATGTAATTGTGTATTATTTCGGGGGTCGCCCCCTTTTGCCTGTTCTCTATTAAATGCGGTCTCAGTTACTGAGCCGTTAGGTTGTTTTAGGTTAGGTTTTATTTAGAATAGTATATTCGGTAGGTAGGGTTCTGAGCGAGAACTGGATTTAGGTAGTTTAATTATTCACTGAGCGTGTATTTAATTTATTTGAAGTTTATATCTATTGCTATTGTTGAGGTTGTTTGATTCCAACTAACTACTAACATTCACTATCAGAATCACGCCTTTACTTGTTCTCATCGACGGTTTTACTCCGTTTGCTAGGTGTCACTTAGGTGTAAATATTTTGGCGAGATCCTGCCCAGGTCGACTGGAACATAACTCTCCTCCAGGTTTGACGTTTCCATGTGCGCACAGTTTCCACTCGTAAAGTTTGGTTAGTCTGCACGCTTCCAACTTTACAATATTTCCTCAGGCGATGTGTCAACAGGATCGTTGTAGACATGAACTCTGTCAGTATAACGAAGTAACAGAAACTGGCCCTCTCCAAGGGACTGGGATATGCCCCCCGCTCTCTGGAATTCAACAGGTATGACCTTACCTGTACCTCCAAAAGTTGCAACAACATATCCCGTACATTTCCTGGCAATCTACAGGCCAAAGTCTCTTGCGACTCCATAAAGACGAGATTCAAGCTTGAAATCTGTCGAGCGAAGAAAGAAGAGCCATCTAGGAAATACGTCAAAACAGGGATATTGTTATAAGGCCAACAGATAAAGGGAGAGTTGTAGCCGTTTGATCTAGAGAGGCCTATATTGCGGAAGCGAACAGGAACCACCGGGACACTCTCCGAACAAAAGCTGGAGAATTTATCTTTCAGAACCGCCAAGGCTGCCAGATTCTACCTTCTGACAAAATCCATAAACAAAAGTCTCCCTGTCCTGGAAGACCCATAGTATCCGCCAACGTTTCCCACCGAGAGATTAGCGGATTTGTTGACACTATTTTGAATCCCCTAGTCAGACAGATACCATTTTTATTGAGGGCACGAATGACTATCTGCGGAAATTAAGCACCCTCACCATCTCTTCCGACTGCATTCTTGTTACTGCCGATGTCACTAGCCTATATAATATATATGAATATTCCTCACCATCTAGTCCGGGATTCGTGCAGAGAGGCTCTTCGGTCAATATCCCACCCGCGGTATCCTACTGAAATGGTCCTCAAGTTGATAGACCTGGTTTAGACGCTTAATGTGTTTGAATTTAACGGTACGTTGTACACCCAGAAACAGGGAACTGCAATGGGTACAAAAGTGACCCCAGCTGAGCCAACATTTTCATGGACTATGGTTTCGAGAGGAAGCTGCTTTCCTCTGCTACGGACAAACCAGTAGCGTGGTGGCGTTATATAGACGACATTTTTATTGTTTGAAAGTGTTCTCGTGACGGTTTTTTGCAACTTTGGACAGCTTTTTGCAGCTAGCCAACAGTCTGATACCTTCAATCACGTTAGCGGTGGAGGCAGGAATGAATAAAGCCAATGTTTTGGACGTGTCAGCAGAAATTCGTGACCGTCTCATCGTCACAGACCTGTTCACTAAACCTACCGACACTAGACAATACCGCCATTATGAATCTTGTCATCCCCGCCAGCACAAGCTGCCCATTGCGTACAGCCAGGCTCTAAGGGTTTGCCGCGTCTGTTCTGACCTTCTGAACTGCGAAGTTACGGTATGTTGAGCTCAAAGAAAATCTTGTGAAGAGATGATATCCTAGAAGCGAAGTCCAAAAAAGGATCTCCAGAGCCGAGATCAGTTACTAGCGAGATCAGTTACTAGCTCCCAAACCTCGCCCGGTGTGAAAGGGTCTGAAGCAATTCAATCTTGTGTTACTTTACCATCCTAATTTAAATCGTGTTCGGGACATTCTTGGTCGCCACGATCACTTTCTGTTAGGCCTTAACGTTAAAATTAGCTTGTTCTGGAAACCTCCACCCAAATTGCACAACGTCCTTGCAAAATTGCTCAGCGAAATTGGTCGACTCCCTTCATCCACGATCTTTATATTTTAACACCTTTAACTTTGGCCGAAATTGTGTGCTTTGGCCCTCCATCGAATCGAGCCTTACGTTCAAAAGCTCAGTGACTGAGTTGGATTACCGGGCAAGAGGAACTGTAAACGCACTGGTATGGTGTATTTGGCGGAAATTGAAGGGTTCACATCTCAATACGTTGGGGTACCTGGAAACTCCCTTCCCAGGTCACCATGGTCACCATGTTCTCCACGGTCACCGGCAAGACATTCGTAAAATAGATTCCAGTAAACCGCTCTCTTGTGATTTCAGATAGCATAATCATTAATTGGAAGACTTGCGTGTTAAGAATTATTGACTATGTTGACGGGGAAATATCAATGAAGAAGAACGAGAAACAATGGATCAGCCAACTATTTACTGACTATCCGTTTGGAATTAATTGGGACATCAGTTGCGCTTCAATCAGTCCACACCGGAATCAGCGGAGTCTTACGTTAATGGCATCCATTTTGCAGTTGATTTGCCCTCCCAACCCGTCTCTACCCTTCCCTCACCAGCCCTGCTCCCCAGTCCTCCCCCGGTATCCTGACAACGTTCCAGCCCCACGTTGTCCCCCAAGCCCACCGACACCCAATTTTCAACATTTACGTCCTTAAACTTTATCTGAGAGGAAGAAACGTCGAAGCAGCCGGAACTGCCTGATGAAGGATCCTCGAGGTCCGAAACAGGTCGCTAGAGTAAGGTGGGACGGCAGTTTTGGGTGTTCGCGATTTGGACTGATATATTTATTTGATGTCTTTGCATACTTGTGGATCCGCGAACAGGCGGCTTTCACCTTTATCAATTTTATTTGTTTTTGTGTTATATCAAAGATAGATCTTTTATTTTTTGTGTAATATGTTAGACAGTTTTTTAAAATGCTTATAGTCGGTTAATATTTTTTAGAACTTAGGTGGAGATCCGATGATTTTCAGAGGGGAGGGGAGGCCAACATCGGGTATATATCGCTGATGAGTGATATGGAAGAGGGTATTGTCTTTTGGTTTATTTGATATGTGGGGGAACGATCTAGAGAAATTTGGGGAAGGGATATTAAAACTTTTGGTTTGTGGGGGGTGGAAAATTCGTTTTTTCTCAGACAACAAACATGTTTTGGTTTTACGTTGTTTTAGCTTATTTGAGAAAACTTTTTGTGTGATACTTTTGTAGTATTTTCAGAATTGTTGGTTAAAATTTTTAATATGTTACGTGGTAATCAGATAATTTTCCGAGAGCGAGAGCAACAGATGGAACTGCCGACGCTAGGGGGAGGGAGGAAGGGTAGTTAAAAAATACTTCAGCCTACAGCGCTGGCAGCATCTGTATACGTAATGTAACGAACGTTCACATAAGCCAAAGTAAGTTCACCTAAACCTATCCTGTCAAATAAGCCAAGTCATCCTTGTTGGCAGGAATACGCTGGTTTTACCAAATATTTTTTGGAAACAAAATAGGTTGTTTATAAATTAGCAGCACATCCAAGAGAAATGGAAATGTTCCCAGGTGTTGGCTATTGTAGAAACACAGAATTTCATTTGAGCATTTCTGTTAAGCATTGCATACTTTTCACGAAAGAGAACAGTTGCGAAGATTCATGTACAAGAGTTTTTAGGGTTTAATCAGTAACCGTAATGACATCACAAGGAAGCTGAAATTAACTTGCACAATGCCAGTGAATTCACATTAAACTAAGTAGGAAATTCGAGATGTTGGAGTTGGAGTCAATTTTCATTATCATTTTTGCTTCACAATTTGACGTTTTTATTAGCTGATCTTCAAGCATTTTAAAATCTTAGATCTGAGCAGACGATTAAAGCACAAATAAATGACAGGATTTGCGGAATGATTCAAAGTAAATGCTGCAACCAGTGCGATAGCCAGAATGATCCTCCCTATGCTAACTGGCACAAAATATAGTAAGTAAAACCCTGTACCCGAAATAATCAGAATGATGTTAGGAAGAATAGACTGAATTGTCAGACGAGTTTCGTTTCGCAAAGCTTCCGTCGACATTTTAAAACTTGAATTTCCTTGGAATTGGCGTTGCCTTTTGATTCCCAAAGCAGTACCAATAATTAGCAATATTTCCATTACAGAAAAAATAAACCCGAAAGATGTTGCCATAAACAATACTACTCTATCTATATATCTGTAGGCTATTTCAGATTGGACCCAGGGACAGATGTTTTTACTGAAACCGTAAAAATATCCAATGCTTATAGAATACCATATAAAGTACGATAGAACGATGCAAGCTATAGTTTTACGTCGGCTAAACCATTTGGCTAACATGACCGAATTTGTCATGACCACGCAACGATCTACTGCAATCAGAATGCGCAGACTGCAAGTCACATGAAATTGTGCGAAGGCAACCATACCGATATACTGATCCGCTGTGGTGATATTTTGATTATCGAAATTTGTAATCAGCCGAACCCCCGGATATATACCAACATTAACCAATTCTATCATGTCAGCTATGCACAAACTACCCATAAATACTAGCACAGATTTTGTACGGAATTCTTTGTCCACTAACAGTAGTCTACCGACCATAAAATTCAATATAATGCCCAGAAGACAGCAAATGATGTAAATTAGGCCGAGCATAAACATGCCGTCGAACATTTTCTTGCAGAAGTGCCTAATTGAAAATTTAATATAACATATTGACACAATTAACACGCACTTCCCTCGTTTCAGTAGGTAACCATTCCTTTGTTTACGTCCCTATTACGCTATGTATTATGAGCTCGCTACACCCTCTGCATGCTATCAGCTGACCTCTCATAAATCAACCCCAACCCCTTGACCCCGCACCTATACATGTATGGGGTCCAAACGGAGGATCAGGGTCTATTTTAGTATACTTACCTGTTAAGCTTGACGGGGTACCAATTTATGTATGGGGTTTAATATTGTATGCTTTACACATCTGTGTACAAAATATACAAGCACGAGCACGATCCCCAGTTTAAGGTCCGTACAGGGTGGGCGTGGTGATGAGCCGATAGCGCTTGTCATGCTCTTATGTATTACTCCTTATGGGGACAAATCTGTGCATTAATCCTCTTATTAAAATGAAACGCATAATACAGCATAGAATCACAATTTCGCAATGATGCATAATAGTTTATAATAATAATAATAATAATAATAATAATAATAATAATAATAATAATAATAATAATAACAGAATGCGGATCTTTTCTTCAATATCCCCCCCAGCCCAGAAATAGTTAACGGCTCAAACGATTTTGTTCAAATTTGGAGGGTAGAGTGCCCGATGCTTCCTGAATACAAAAATTTAAAAAAATTTCAAAATTTTAAAATTTTTAAAATTTTTAAAATTTTTAAAAATTTCAATTTTTCAATTTTTTTCGGATAGAATAGAACACGCTGAACATTTTTCATCATTGCACCAACATCTGAAACCGTGTTCTGCGTTCGGTACAGACGTTCAAAATCTGGAGATCAAAGGTAAATGCCGCCGTTATAGTTGACCAATAAAAGGTCGGCATTTACCTTTGATCTCCAGATTTTGAACGTCTGTACCGAACGCAGAACACGGTTTCAGATGTTGGTGCAATGATGAAAAATGTTCAGCGTGTTCTATTCTATCCGAAAACAATTGAAAAATTAAAAATTTTAAAAATTTTAAAAATTTTAAAAATTTTAAAATTTTGAAATTTTTTACATTTTTGTATTCAGGAAGCATCGGGCACTCTACCCTCCAAATTTGAACAAAATCGGTTGAGCCGTTAACTATTTCTGGGTTTGGGGGGATATTGAAGAAAAGATCCCAGAATGCATCCTATTAAACAAGGTACATTGAGCTGTTAACAAAATAAAAAATTCGCCCTATTACCCAGTACACTTTGTCCTGTGGTGCATAACATATATTAAGATGAATGGAATGCTAACTATAGCTGCTATTATGTCAAATGGCTCAACAAGGGTCGGTTAATATCTGCTGAGGTGTATGATTACTAAACTCTCTTTTTGATTAGAATCTGCCTAGACAAACAATTTCCCAAACGGATGCAAATAGTTTGTTGGTGGAACCAGTGTAACCTAACCTTAACGAGCATTTAAATCAAGAATAATGAATAGAAAAGATAATTGGTTCATCACACGACAGCCCATCTGACATCAAGAGTACATAATGTATAAGAGCACAACACTAACCATACTTTCTGTTATTAGGGCAAAAAGTATGCTATGAAATGACAAGTGAAATGCTATGATATGGTATCCGCAAATTAGTACCTGGTCGAATGGTCGAAACTCCCCGGGGATTTTTCCTATCATTGTAAATTTCTAAACTTTCACCTAAGTGTTTCGGAACTTAAATCAAAATAGGTGCTTAATTCCTAAATATTTACTGGTTAAGCATACGCTGTTAAAATAAAAAGATGAAAACCAGTTAAGGTATTAAAAATTTAGAGCCATAGAATTTAGGTCTTTTTAGTTCCTAAATCCTTAGGTTCTAAAACTTTAAATTTAATACTTCTCTACCTAAAACTTAATCGGAAAAGTTCGATTCTCTTGCTGAATCCCTGATCCTGATTGACTGCTTTTCCTTGCGGACTTTGTTCATACTAATTATTATGCTCTGCCAGAGCTTAGAATTAAACCGGTGAACGTGTAGCTGTGCCCGACATTGGCACCTTACGGTTTGAGCACGGGCGGTATCTGCATTTAATCATAAGGTATACGATTTTGACTAGTACCCTGGGCTTAGCTAGGACCACTATAACTATGCCGAAGCGATAGTGCCTGCGCCGTTAACGCAAATACCATTACATTTTCCTGAGCTCTCTACTGCGGAATATGAAAACGAACAGGAGCATATCTTGATTAAGAATCAGATGAAAGAATACGTGCACATACCCTTTGTGCCTATACAGTTGAATCAAGGTCTAATGTTAGTTATTCTTATTGTAATCATACGATGTATTGTAATATTTTGAATGACGTCCTGTGGTAGGAAGTTTCTACGGCTTAGTCACGTCATTATGGGAAGATAATCCTAAACCTCCGGCTATTTCGGCGCCTGTAGCTGTGCAACGTGCTGCTGCACCACTTTTCAGTGAAGACGAAGAGGAACTCTCAGTTGAGTTAGGCACTCTTACCCTAAAAGAGTTTCGGCATAGAGCATGGCATTCCAATAATCCCATGGTACCCTGTGCTCGGAATGTTTCGGAATGCTTCCAAAAGTGGATTCCTATGTATAGAAGACATATATACTGTGAGCAAGAATGCATGAGCAAGAGTCCTTATGCACTACACTACAGTATACCAAGATCTATTAAATTACAGAATTATGCACTTGTGACATACATAATAAGCCCATTTTCATATAGTCAAGGCAGGCAAAATTGTTAACAATTGCAGCCAAACCTGAAACATTCAATCAACGAAATCACAGTCGGCTAAAAATGCGAAAAGCATTACCTACCTATCTACCTGTACCTACCAGTAATTTCCTCAGTAACACTCTAACACCAACGCCACATGCTTTATGCTATATCTATGGTAAGCAACTTTCCAGCAGTTAATGCACTGTAGAACACCTGGCGGTCGTCGAAATTTCTGTCTTAGTCCCAACGTGTGATCCATCAAACAGTGGCGTTAAGATGGCAGCCATGTGTTTGGCCTTCCGAGTATTTGCATAATCAGAAACCAACATTATGAATCGGAAATAAAACACTGCAATAAATCATGCAAATGCTTAATAATTAGGTGCTTAATAATTAGGTGCTTAATAATTAGGCAAATCAATCAGATTTGGATTATATTGTCTCACATAGTTGGAAGAATTTGCATCTAGAAAACAAACATAATTGAAAGGCGATCAAAATTTTATGCCTGAAAATCCGTAGGAATATAATGTAGGGTAATATATAAGTATGATTATGAAAATAAACATATAGACATAAATAATACAAATATGAATTAAGGCATTTAAACAGGCAAACCTCAAAAACTTTTCCAAAACCCGATTTTTAGGATCTTTTCGTTCAAGAGTTGAAAGAGTAGAGTTAAAATTTTTAAACTCGTTTTACCCTGCAGGCGAGTTAAAATGAACTATTTAACTTTTTTAACCCTGTGCGCAAAAAGGATTGAGTTAGTTTTAACTCTTTTAATTCTCGTTTAACATGCTATCAAGAGTGCATAATTGCACTATATATTAGAAGATAAATATATATATATATATATATATATATATATATATATATATATATATATATATATGTATATATATATATATATATATATATATATATATATATATATATATATATATAGTGCAATCTTCTAGTGCAATATAGTCCATCTTCTTATATATAGTGCAATTATGCACTCTTGATGCTATGCTAAAAGGCCCTTAGTCTTAGTGTTGTACATATCGAAAACATTAGCTCATAAAGAGGTCCTTCGGCCCGACCGTTAGTGGCTGTTAAATTGAGATAATCGTAAAAGGGGACGGCAAAGTCGACCAGGTCAAAAGTCTGTTACTCATCACTTATCACTTCTGAGTTACTCCCATCCCCAAGTCGAAACCTCTTTCGGAGATAAATGAAATCTCAAAGGAGGAAACAAACAAAAATGAGACTTGAAAAATGAGACTACGAAAGAAAAATTATTTCATATTAACAAAATGAAACTCTTGAATGTCGTTTATCATGTGGACTTTTTATGAACAGTTCAGTACTGAAAATTAAATACTCATTCACATTTTATAGATCTCCAGATCCAGACTTCCTAAAAATTCACACTCAGCAATTTATATTCCAACATATTTCGTTTCTTTCCAAAAGCACTGAAACCAATAGTATATAATACATAAGAGTATATGTAACAAGCTATATACAGCAAGTTTTATGTTGAGGTTCAAACTATCCTATGCCCACAACCACCTTAGCCATCTTTTAAATTTATCCTTCCTGACCCTGTGGGTAGTCACAGCAAGGGGTTGGTGGAAAGCTCGGTACAGGCCTAGTTTACACGTTAAGTGCAATTTATTGAGTAGTGCTGCTGCCTTGGGCGTGACTGCGGTGCTTCGGTACCAATAACCGTATGTAGTTCTGCTTGGGGATCATGTTTCTGTGCATGCTTTTTGTCTCTCCGCCTCTTGACTGCGGTCTGAGGAGAGCACCACTTACGGGCCACGCCGTGTGCCTAAATGGTTGGTAAGCCCTGACCAAAACAATTTATTGAGTAGGCCTCAGCCTGTACATTTGAAACGACAATGCACAGGATATACATTGCGTGGGACATATCACATATCTCGAGGGACATATCTCCCGTTTGCGTGCAAAAGAAGTCAGAAATATTCTTATGTTTTTAATGCGTCCTTATCATTGGGCGGCGCGCTAAAATTCCCTCCCTCGCCACGAATTTTAGTAGAGTTACGGTTAAGGCAGAAGACAGGAGGCATAAACCATGTCCCCAGCAGGACCCCTGTGTTAACCAATAAATTTGATATGTCCTCTTTACTGGTTCAGAAAACGGGGACATTACTGACAACAACCAATAACCTTGCTTCCTAGCATCTCAACAGAAGTTCCCATCTACATAAGATGGCTGTCAATTGAGAAGGTCTCAATTTTGGGGAAATATTCCTTTAATAAATTATCAAGTAATAATACTTTGTAGACGCTAGCGCAATGATGAGCTCTTAGGTATTAATATGTATGACTGATGATTTGCCAACTTGGGAGAGACTAGACACAAGTTCCGCGTTGGAGTTGTTTTTCATAAATTCTCTATTTTCCTAATTCAGTTGAAGCCATTTTTGGTAATATATACTGACTGCTCATCTGATTAAAGAGAAACCTGAAATCATGGGATTTTAAGACACGAGAAAGATTTCATGTTACAATCTGATAAGATGAAGATAAGAGCTTCACTTCATCCTTTCAATAGGTCCATTCTTTTTAATAAAACTGTAGGTAGTTTGTGAAACGTAGTTGAAATAGAATGATCAATACCTCGTTAATAATGAAAATTGAACAGGCTGCTATCTGTCTCGACAATTTTCAATTCAGCAGATCTATCAGTAGAAAACGTAGTTGTTTATCGTTGTGATTTTTATCATGAATTTGCATAATTTCAGGTTTTCCAACTGCCCCATGTTTTATTGTATCTTAGATTAACAGGTTTTTCCTTTTTCCCTGTAATTTCAATTAATGAATGGGACACGTGGTTTTTCGCCGTATCCGATTTAACTTGGGTTTTCCCAGTTTTCCGTGTGATTGCAGGTGTTAGGTACTTTCTCCTTCTCTCAGAGTATAGCAACCTTGGTATTTGAGTCTGGGGTTGCCCGGAGTGAGGTAGTTCACTTTATCAATTTTATCCTTCTTAATTCCAGTAATCACTTCAGTTAATTTGTATCCGATAATTGATTACTGTTTGATTATGTAAATCCGCGTCTGTGCAAACGAGGTGCATTTGTTAGCCTATTTCGGTACGTGCTTGCGGTAATCCCAAATGGCAATTTCATCAGTCATGCATAAAATATGACTGACCACGCAATGAAGAATGTTAGGTTTGAACTTTGTGATAAACGACTAGCAGCCCTAATGACGTATCCCTAGAGTAAAATTGGCAATTTCTTTAATAATTTTGTGTATCATAGGTTAGAATTTGAACCTGACTTTGAGCTACAGACATAAACAAGCCTGTTTGTGCAGTCTTGAGATATGCTGATATGCAATAAAGGACAGTTTTTCTAAGATGCTCCCACGTTCTTATTAATTCAATTCAAATTAATTCGAAAAAATTGTCTATCATGGATCGTGTTCTACCCCACCCTTACTTACTCTGCACGAAGATTGAACACACCCAGGAAAATTTGTTTTGACACAAATTTAGAATAAAGATAATTAGGTATGTGTTCTAGAAGCTTCTATTTCTGATCCTTTTTCGTTAACATGAGCACGACTTTATTATTACTGGTTCTTAGCTTCGAAATATCTTAGGTAGAAGAATTTTATGGAGGGGGTAATGGTTTCCAACTGTACATTCTGGTCGTCATTTTCGTATAAATTGGTGGTTAGCTTTTCTTAGGTTTTCGAATGCAGACTCTTCGAATTTATTGGGCTAACAAGAAATGCCTTTTTCATGAAATTATAAAGGTGTGCCTTCCACGTATTTATATTACTGGTTTAAAAATTTGAGTTGTATGTGTAAGCTCGTGAAAGTTTAGCAAATAGCTTGTGATATCTACTGCATACTGGTACAAACTAACTATACTAATAAATTCATAAGGGAAAACTGGCATTCCAGGTTTCATACTTTTTCTTTGTGATGTCGCGAGCTTTGTCATGCAACAATAGATCTCCAAAGTACAGCATAAGAGTTCCTATTTTCCGTTTTACCCTGGACTGCACAAAAAGGTTTTGAATGGCAACAATCTTCTGCAATTTTGCTACTATTCCTAAACTTTATTGGTAAAGTCCGCGGTTAGTTAGGTTTCGTTCCATTGGCAGCTGGAAATTGCATTTGGCTAAAGAAAACCGAATTTCAATAATTTCTCCAGCGTTATATCAAAACAATAACTATATAGCTGACTAAACAAACAGAATAGCTTTGAAAACGACAATTTGTGAACTAAGAACGTAAAGTTTCTACTGATGGTAACTTTAACATATTCAGAATTGACAACAAACACAACCTCACTCGGATTTAGGACGATTAAATAGCATCACCCGGCAGAACAATGCAGAACGCCACTGTGTTTTAATTCTTGCTAATTAATTAGTTAAGTGGTGAAATTAACATTAGTTTGTTTCAGCGGTTTCGCTACAAGTTAAATGTACAACACTTCGATGTGAAGCTGAAGAGAGAGCCACACCGATAGCAAACTATTTAGATGGAGGAGGAAGAATTCGGAATACTACTAAATGAAACTGGAATTGAACTACAGATAAATGAAAACTTTTCTTTATGGGTAAGTTAACATTATGGAAATGCAGAATGTAGATAGCACGTTAGTCTATAAGAGGCACATTAAATTCTCCTCTGGTAAGCCTATGGCGGGTGTATTTCAGAGGAGGAGACACCATCCATCTTAATGTCGACCAGGCTTTGAGACTCCTTCTGGCAATTTGGTTGAGTTGTTTTTGACCAGCTTAGGGGTCCAGTTTCCTGGATAATATTTGCAACTTCGGGTGATGATCATCACATTGTAATGTCTGTCTAATGCAGCAAATAATAACAACAGACTCACAGGCCGCTCTGGGCTGAAGATAATAGAGTCCCTGTACGGTTGAAATTTTCGATCTGTAAATATCCTATTCAAAATTCGTTCCTTACAAATACGTTAGCTCACGCACTGAATGCATTGTGCTACAAATAATTTGTACAATAATAATACACATTATTTGTGGAACGAAACAAGCTAAATTAAGTAGGGAATCTTATGACAGAGAAATTAATATATATATATATATATATATATATTAGTTATTTTAATAGTTTTCAGCCGTACCTACAAAGGTTTTGGGCCTTATTCGTTATATAAGTTATTGTACTTTGATGCACTCTTTTGCATTCACAGTTTTGTAAATTCATCGGGCTGGAAGCTCTCGTGCCCGACACTCAAGCGCTTCCTCCGCGCCCTCGTGTCGCAAACTCGAAGCATCTCGCACGATGAATGTACATATCTGTGAATGCACTGAAAATTGTGCTCCTTATATACTTTCCGCCAACATAAATATGCAAATTCAGCATTTAAACTACTGAAAATTAGAATAAACGTCAGTCTTTCAAGACATGACATTCCAGAAGACGAAAGTCTTCTGGATTTTTGAGCACTATTGCAAGCCAGCTGTAGCAGTAATTTGTGAGCTCACTTGCAGGTGAAGCCCTCGTGAAGGGTACTCGAGCGCTTCGCGCACTCGTGTCCTTCACTCGGAGTTTCGCCTGCAAGTGTGCATACAAGTCTCTGAGAGCACTGCTGGCAGTACCTACTACAACTTACACTTGTATGGAAGATCAGATTGACAATTAAAGTTTTGAATTTTTTGACTTCTTTGTAATACAGTGATACCAGTAACATGACTGTTCCAAAGTTCTTTGCTTGTCTTAGGAGATCGGCTTCTTTATGACAATTGCTAGTCGTAGAAAATTTACGATACACTTTATTGAAAAGTTGCCATAGTGATTCCCATCTTATATACTTTTGGAGCTTACTTCTTGTATAAGAACTAAAATTTCATAGCATGTTGACTTCCGCTTGTTTGTTTGATCCAGTCAGTTAAGTAACTAAAAATGAGGGATTGGAGCAATCGGATTTTATTAATCTTGTGCCTGGTGAAATATTAAGTAAATTACACCTTAATATCCTGTCCGAAGCAGATAGGCATAATTAAGCTAAAGTCACAAGTTTTGCCTGCAGTAACTCTGTCAGGCTTTCTCACCAAGCAGTAAACATCCTAATTATTTTAATTAATATTAAAAGATAACCCAGAATTATAAGAACATTAGTCTTAGATAATGCGGACTTTGACAAAATTCTTTAATTTGAGCGTTAAGGCCAGATATCAGTATAGTTTTTAGCCTGTAAACTTAGAGCAAATTTTTTATCAGCGCGTCTGTAGGAATTATACAGCTTACAAAAAATTCAGTTGTTCGTCATAGAAGCTAAAATTTTGCAGTGGACGTTAATTCTTAATTCTTTGGTTAAATCTCATCCGGCCCGTCTTACCCATAATAACTTTCTGTCTGAGAAAGTTAATGATAATTTAAGGTTTGAGAAGTCATTAAGTCAATTTTCTTGGTCTAGAAATTAGACTTGATTTTCCTCCGCTTACCTGGATTTCAACTTCTGTCACCCTGTCTGAGCCAGAGGCTTAGCTTTTAAAGAAAGCTATGATTTATAATTAGTGTAACGCTTTGAACTATGAACAGCTGGTAAGTTATCTACGTGACATTCATACTGTTAGACTACGCATCCGCTTTCCACTATATCGTACTTCAACACATACTTCAAATCGATTCCGAATTTTGTTTAAGTTTTGTTTGGCCCTGCATTTAAATTGTAGTAGGTAATTCACTCTTCATAAACAAGTAATGGTAGCTTAAGGTGGTGATTCATTTTGGGCACATATATATTGTTGGGTGGCGGCGTAAATCAAGATGAAATTTGACGAAACTTTCCGAAATACGTTCTTTTAGCGTTCTACCATGCTCCGAGCAATTCCGATTCAAAAATTCGAGATTTCCGGTTACGGCGGTTTTTCCCAATTTCTGAAAGTTTGGCAGCAGCTATACAGTTACGACTATATTCATTAGAAAGATATCGTTGAGCTTTATACTTTTGCTTTTAAAGCAACATTCTAGCTTTTCTCTACCGTGAGATATAGCTGATTTTTTTTGTTTTGGCGTCAAAAACTTGTCATTTTTTGCAGAAATCAAATAATCCATCATTTCTTGAACTATGCAAGCCGTAAAATCAGACTAAGGGCGTCGATCTGAAGGTCTCATAGGTGCAAATTATCCGACGCATGATTGTCTTCCAACTGCTATCCCGTAGGTTGTTATCATAAAAAAATGTAGTTTTTGCAAAAACACGACCAATTTTTTTCCAAAGATTGTGGAGCATTCACCATGCAAGCTGGAGGGCTGCTACTGAACAGATGTGTTTTGCACAAATATACACAGGGACGTTTTTTAGTTTCCCCGAGCACTGCTTTCTAGCTAAAGTAATCGCTTGACAAATTTAGAAAAAGTAGGCCAAATACAGGTTACGCACACGTTTCAGCTTATTTCTCTATAACGTAGAGCGATTTCACAATAAATAAAAAATCGTCCCCAGCTATTTGATGGAAGTATCGAATGATATAGCCGATGTCTCGCGAAAAATTTACTTGAGTCTGCAAAAAATCTGGAATATTATACTCTACTAAAATGTGTTAAAAATATTTTAGAAAAGCAACATTAGTTTCATGGTATGCATTAAAAAGAGCAATGTCAAGCTGCATTTTTATAATAAAATGGCTTCTTAACTCCAAATAATGAATGAATAATAATGGTGCAAAGTTTATGTGACTAAAGGGAATCACCACCTTAAATCGTTATAATACAGTGAATCTGAAGATATACGACAGTCTCCGTGATTCGATGAAACAATAAACCGAGTTTATGACGATGGTATTACTAATACTCAGCAGGAAAAACCGTCCACTTAGTAGTAAACATTTTCATGAACCCTTTGCCTAAACCAAAATGGATTGCTAGCTCCCTCCCAAGAGTATGCAACTGCTCTGACAGTGATTGAACTAGAATTTTCTCGCCGATCGGTTTAGCAATATTGTACATATAATTGTTACAATCAAAAATCAGATCTTTGCTCACACTTACACTGTTAAAATTGAGTTATATTTAATTCTAGGAGATTGAGCTAGAACTTGTGGTCGGAACCGATCTGAATACGGTGCTGAATGGATCTCTGGAGGTCGGAAACAGCACCATCAATGGATCTAATCTTCTCTGCAGCATCACCTGGTATCTAATCAGCAGTGGGACGTTTCTGGCCAGTGGCTACCTGGGAACTCCTGCTAGGAGCCATAGCGATCCCTACCAATCTGATACTGATGGCTATTTTGCCCCGGGCTACCGTGCTGCACTCTCTAACACCCGATGGTTCCCGGCAAATACAGCACTGGCTTTCATAATTCTCACTGCCCACTGTTGGCTCAAATCCGTCTTTACGCTGGCTTTTGCAAAACTCCCAGTCGTTTGCAGATGGCAAAAGGCGAATGCCTGGGACTGGAGACGCTGTTCCTGATAGCCAGCATGGTGACTCACATCTTTCTGGTCTCATTGGCTGCTGAACGCGTTTCAACGGTACAGCCAAATTTTTCATAGAGTTTATCGTGATTTATTGATTCGCAAAGCAAAACATACCATGTTCTACTTCAATGGTACTAATAATTAATTTAACTTTGGCTCAGAGGAAATAACTTTCTCCAAAGGTTGATCATTGCTACCTTAAAACCTTAAGAGTAAGTGCTGTTTAGTTTACATAGGCATGTAGGATTTTGTCCAATATTCTTATTTTGAAACTGGTACAGCTTGATGATGATATTGAATTTTATTATTTTTAGATTAAACAGCAAGAGCCAACGGTTGGGTCCGCCGGTACCATTGGCAAGTCCGTCTGTCTAGGTGCCTGGCTGATGAGCACTCTAGCAATGATTATAATCTTCTTCACCACTCCAAAGCTCCATATACGGCTTCC
>JASAND010017910.1:0-10715 GCA_030248195.1 Trissonchulus latispiculum
ATATATATATATATATATATATGTATGTATATGTACATGTGTGTATATATATACATACATAGGTTGGACAGGAGTTAAGTTAGCTATTTTCAGTTCATCTAACAAAAAATAGGAAAGTTTTTTGCTCCTGCGGTGATTTTCTATATCCTTGTTCAACGTTGTGCCAGCAGCACCTTTTTCCATTTCAATTTTTCAAAACTTTTTTCTCCATTTTTTAATTTTTTTACGCTGGCATCGCTTTTCTATCTCAATTTTCAATCAATTTTGTGCCAGCCGGACCTTTCTATATGCATATATATTTCCACTTGAACATACAGTTCTATGACAAAAGTTCCTCAGCTGGCTAGGGTTTTCATTTGAAACCAAAGTTGACCACTTTTGACAACTAGTTTGACAAAAAATCGCCTAGGACCCCACCGCACCCCACCACCGCCATTTACAGCCCCTTTGGATATACATATACATACATATATCAACTACTCTAATCAACACGTCAGCTCGCAATAAAACAGACTTAGGCACCAGATCTCTGAAAGGTAGTGTTCCAAAATCAGAGATTCTCTGCAGCCAACCTTGATCGGGGTCTTCGTCTGTGAGTTCGTTTGTGGCTCCTAATTTCCAATTGAACAGCAAGCGGGGTCAGCACTTGCTTCTGATCAACAGCACTGGATTTGGATGACTTCAGCGGTAGCGTCTTCTACTTCGAGATTGCCAGGAAACCTTACTTATGCTGATTCGGTCCTGGATTTCTGCGATTAGTGACTAAACGGTAAACGCACCGTATTGAAAGGCAAACGCGCCTCTACTGGTTTGTAGTCGGTAAACGCACCGAATTCGAAGGCAAACGCTTTATTCGCTTGTTATAAGACTCAGTAACTAACACACACACACACACACACACACACACACACACACACACACACACACACACACACACACACACACACACACACACACACACACACACACACACACACACACACACACACACACACACACACACACACACACACACACACACACACACACACACACACACACACACACACACACACACACACACACACACACACACACACACACACACACACACACACACACACACACACACACACACACACACACACACACACACACACACACACACACACACACACACACACACACACACACACACACACACACACACACACACACACACACACACACACACACAGATAATTTAATGAAATCAGTACAAGGGTAATCATTACAATTTGTGCGTTCAAAGTGTAAGCTACTACAATACAGACAATGCAGATATGGATAATACAGGGTTCAGTGCAAAACTACTGTAGCAGAGTTGCCAGATATTCCTTTTTGGCTATTATTAATATTATTCCAATTTGGAATATATTACAGACTTTGAATAGGTTATAGGGACAAGGTCGATACTCTTAACGCCTTTTACACCGTTCTACTCTATCAACTCTTCCTACAGATTACTCAACTCAAGTTCCCTATATGCTGCGTGTTACTCTATATGCTTGTGCTTTGCTACTCTTTATACGTCCCCTTACAATAGGACTGTCAAACTAGTATCACAATAAGCTAAAGTTAATCTAGGGTCGGTCTTTGGGTGATTAATACAGTTATACAACAACGGTCTTCTGGTCTTCTAGTCTTCTGGAAGGGGATCAAAGCAAAAAGGCCGGGATGACAATTTCGGGCTTTGGAATGCAGAAGACTGACATTTTCAAATTGAAACTGGGTTAAAGCTATTTTTGGCTTAGGAGATAACGAAAGTTCACTCTGTATTGGTTATTCGGATCCCCCAACTTGATCAGGTTTGGTCTGTCGCTGTCTCTGCCGTGGTCTACTCTACAAGATCATCCAGCTTCCAATGTACCTTCGCTAGACTGACTCGGACTGATACAATTCACTGATAATTGCTTTCCAAATTGACTAGGTCCTTCTCCGGACAATACTGATAATAACCAATGATAGGTCACATTTTCGGTGGGGTCCCGATAAATGGCATATTGCAGCTGCGAGTGAACATACGCAATTGCGTACTAGGTACTGATTTGCGGGGGACTCCACTAGGTACGCAATTGCGGGGGAGGGTGGGCCATTAGCGTGCAGAGCATGGCTCGAGAGCTGATAACATAGAGCCTGCCGGCTGTCACACTCTTATATATTATGTACTCTTGGTAACACTAAAATAAAAATTAATAGTTACTGGCTATTAACTTAGGCAATTTCCCAACTTGATTGTTTTCTCTGTTTTAATTAAATAACTAACGAAAAATTACAGTTACCAGGCTGTTTTTGAGTGAGTTTTCGCCTGTAGTTAAATTCGGTTAGTTTGTGCAAAAATGCAAAAACTCACTCACTCACTGTCGCAGCAGGCATTCTACGCAGTCCCTACTTACCGACCTACCGACCTACCGAACTACTTCTACTTCTAAATCTACCTCCACCTATCCTAGTTCCCTAACAGGGGACGTACCGAACCGCTATTCGATCCGGTGCTGGCAACCCCAGTAGCCAGCCGAGTGGAAGTCGCACGTACAATCATCCTTTCACACGTGCACATATCAGTACTTGTGCAAAACTGGCACATAAATTAGCAAAACATTGATGAACACGCATTTGAACAAAAGTTACATATTCTTGTGGGGCTTGAAAAACTGAACACTTTTTACTCTTACAGCACCAAAAATATGCAATAATCAGTGAGAAAAACATAATTAAAGTTGAGTAATACCTGCGCAGATTGGTTTCTGCGCAGGCTTAACATTTCTGTGTTAACGTTAACTCGGTTGTGTTAATTGGTTAACGAAAGTTAATTGGGATAAAAGTTACATCACTTTGTAGAGCTTGAAGAGCTGAACATTTTCCTCTTTGAAACAGATCAAACCGTCCAGCTGTTAAAGAGAAAATCATGGTAAAAGTTTATGCCTACATATGCGTAATTTGTTCATACAGTGTATTAGTTCAATAGACACATGTGCTGGGTTGCCAAATTGCTACGGTACATAAGCTAGCTACCGTGTGGCTCAACTGGATGAGCACTGGATTATTAATCCAGAGGTCCTGAGTTCGAATCTTAGCACGGGTTTATTTCTTTTCCCTTAATTTGGTTCATTCTTTTGCGTTTTAAAACTTAACATTATAGCCGACATAATTTAAGCAATTAAAGCTGCGAACCATGAACTAATAACCATTTTGAACAAGACAAATGATGCACTTGTTAAAAACCTACTTTACTAACTGTAATCCGCCCCAAATTACTTTACTTGTGTTTCGTGAATGATCAATGTAATCATCTCAAACAGCAACCATCTACCAACAGTCACTAGCTTATATGCACATCTGATCAGTATTGTTGTGATTTCGATAGAGTGTGGTCGGGCCGATTGGCCATTTACTGTATTCTGCCATCCATATTATTTGCCTTATTAAAACCATCGTAAGTCCTTTATTAAATACAATGCCTTCCTTTTATCTTTATTAGGGCATCTTAGTTAGGTTTATCTCTTTTGTACGAGCGAGTTGCATCCTAGTTAGGGACTAAATAGAACCTGCTATCGTTCCGCCATCTAGTTGGCGGTTTAGTTACCGGACAGTAAGCCGGTGATTAACATTTGGCGACCGTGACAGGACCACTGTCCGGTTTGCTAAATTGAAAAAGTTTCAAATTTCGTGATTTTTCAAAAACGACTTTGAACTTAATTTTGCGATTTATTGAAAAAGGTTTGTATTTTTAGAATCGCAAAATTAGGAGAATCTCTTAAAATGCTTTTTGTTTAAGTTTGAAGACTTTTAAATTCTCCTATTGTGTAGCGTGCAACTCTGAAAAATGTCAAATTTGGAAAGTTGGGAAAGTCCGTTGCACGACTTGTCTTATGGGTAAGTTTGAAGAAGACTAGTATTTAAGTAATATTTAAGTTTGAAGACTTTTTAAATCCTCCTATTGTGTAGGGTGCAACTTTAAAAATGACATTTTTTGAAAGTTCCAGAAGTCCGTTGGGGGACGTGATTTACCCCCACCCCCACCCCCACCCCCAGAAGTTTTGAGTTGGGGGACGGCTTGGAAACCGATTCTGCGTTATTGGGGCAACCCAATAACCTATTTTGCAGTAAATTTTAGGTAGATTTGAGGTATGATCCCAACCCCCCCCATCCCCCACCCCCAAGACGGGAGAAAATTTGTTTAAAATTTTTATTGTTAGGAAAATGTTTTCGTGGGTTTTTCTACAACCAGAAATCGATGTTCGAAACAAAATAATCGCAGTTTAGCCAAAATGGTTTTTCGGCCAAATCTCTAGCTGAAAGCAATAAAGTCCGGCTAATAGGCATTCATAAAATGTGCATTTGGACGATGTAGCGATTGAGTATAATTAAGCCAATTTTGTCCTTAACATGTGGCAGTAATTTTGAAAAAACTGATTTCCTCGAAAATGGCCATTTTTTGACCCTAAAAACAGTTTTTTGATTATACTGACTTAACCACTGGAGATAGCTCAAAGCTTGTAATAGCAAAAATGTTCATTTTCGAGTCCTCTTTCCAGCCATACCAACCAATCCCGTGTATTGTCTACCTGCTGGGAGCATAAGGCCAAAAAGACTAAAAAACAACTAAAAAACTTTATTACATACGGGACTGGTCCTAAAATGTTAAAGAGCACGGAAATAGGTTATTTCGTAAGTGTTAGCCCTTTGCGTAAAGGATTAAAGCCGTAGGAGTCAAAAATACCCGAAAGGAAACCAGCACCTTAAAGAAGTTCCGTTGCTGGGGGCACCGCAAATTAGTATTATTTTGCAAAGAATTGGAAGCACAGCCAGTCGTTTCGAATATTTGTCTAAGGGTCGGAACTATGATTCCAATTCTGAGGCATGGGTTTCTATAATTGTGAGGACAGTCAACCAAAAATTGACCTGACTGATGATGAGTGGGACTTACCATTTGTACGTACGAGATCATCAGTTGTAAATACGAAAATAGCTCCTTGGTCTTCACGGTTCGAAGAATCGCCTAAGCTAGTACGAAATTCCATGAATATTTTGGAAAAGTACAACTGCTATGTTGTTCCAGGAATTATTTCAAAAGGGGAAACCCAAGAAATCAGAGTGTGGACTTTGGGCGAAAAGCCTGTGACTTTACATCCTGGAATGGTACTACCCTATGCAGACGACTTAGTTTTTGTAAAAAATCGTCAAGGCAAGGAATCGTTTCTACAGTTGAGTGATACGTGGTTTGAAAAGGAGTACGTATGTGAAGATGATCTACCTAAGTCTGTTAAAGCTGAAATTTTTTCTGCATCTACTGAAAATACGTACGTAGATACACCTTCAACGTCTCAAGAAACGCAAAACGCGACTAAGGAACCTACACCAGAAGAACTGTACGAACAATTTCTCAAGGAAGCTCAGTTGGACAAGTTCGAATGTTCGGAAAAGGCAAAAGGTAAGTTTAAAGAACTACTACGTAAGTACGTACATGTGTTTGCTACACACAGAAAACCTTGAAAGATGCAGTACAGGACAACATCTCATCGATACAGGAATGGCAGGCCCAGTAACAGCCAAAGCATATAGGATGAACCCTATGGAAAGGGAAATCGAAAAGCACATAAAGAAAATGTTAGAACAAGGCATTTGTGTTCCATCAGATAGTCAATGGTCTCCACCGTGTATGCTTGTGGGCAAAAAGGAGGGAACAACCCGATTTGTCATTGATTATCGCCAGTTGAACAAAATAACAAGAAAAGACCGCTACCCTTTACCAAAAATCGACGAAAATCTAGATATGTTTAGTAAAGGGAAATTCTTTTCAACTTTGGATTTAAATAGCGGTTATTAGCAAATCGAGATGTTCCAGCCTCATAAAGAAAAGACCGCATTCATTTCACATATGGGCTTGTTTCATTTTAATGTCATGCCTTTTGGTTTGACCAATGCCCCTGCGACTTTTCAAAGAATTATGGAAAGGATTTTCACAGAATTGCCAGTTTACATTGACGACTTGTTAATTCCATCTAACGACGAATCTCACCATCTAAAAATGCTAGAAGTGGTTTTTCGAAAGCTATCAGATCATGGTTTGCGTTTGAAAATGAAAGAGTGTGTGTTTTTCCGCAAAAAGGTCGAATATTTGGGACATTTTATCTCCGAAAAGGGCATTGAAACAGATCCGCGTAAAGTGTCTGCGGTTCAAAATTTTCCAGTACTACCATCAAACAGCTTCGTGGTTTTTTAGGTATAGCAGGTTACTATCGGAGATTTATATGTAACTTTAGTTCTATTGAGCACCAATGAACGTTTTGTTGAAAAAGGATGAAGGTTTTCATTGGAACGATCAGTGTCAAAAGGCTTTTGAAACTCTAAAGCAGGCTTTAGTAAATGCACCAGTTCTTGCATACCCCGGTTGGGATAACCTTTTATTTTAACAACAGACGCTAGTGTCGTGGGTCTCACTGCACTTTTGGAACAAGATAAACCTGGAGAGAAAAAGCCTAAACCTATTGCGTATGCTAGTCGATCTTTAGTTGGTGCAGAAAAACGCTATAGAATTGTGGAATTAGAATGTCTCGCCGTTGTTTGGTCTTGTAAACATTTTCAGCATTACCTACGCCATAGACAGTTCATCTTGTATACTAATAATGAAGCCCTAAAGTATATGTTTGCAAACGCTAGAAATCAAGGCTATACTAGAATTGCCAAATGGGCTATTGTACTTTCTGAATTCAATTTTCGAACTGAACATCGAAAAGGCGTAGATAATCCTGTTGCAGACTGTTTGTCTCGTAACCCTCAAACTTCCGTCGTTGATACTAACGACAGGAGCGACGAAGGTGAACGTAAATCTGTTGTTGCTGAAAATGCTTTTCAGTACGTATCTGATGAATTTGATGTAACGGGTGATATGTTCCCACCAGTTTGTGTTATTGAAAAATACTCTGACGACGAATGGGCTCTAGCTCTTAAAATTGACGCTGATTTTGGTTCTTTTATTACGTATCTTGAAAAAGGCACATTGCCCAAAGATGACTTAACTTGGACTCTAATAAGTAGTCAAGACGAGTTTGAATATGAAAACGGTGTTTTGTACCGCTGGCGTACTGATATTCATGCCAAGCGGAAAAAAGGTTCAGGACGTTTAATTTGTGTTCCTAGAAAATCCTAGGTCCTAGAAAACTTGTGATCATATTTTGGAACAATATCATTCTGCTATTGATACTGGTGGTCATCAGGGTATTCCTCAAACTCATTATAAAGTTGCGACTAGATATTATTGGCCTACCTTGTTCACTGATGTGAAACTGTGCGTACGTAATTGCATTGTTTGTGCTAAGTTTTCGATAGGCCTGAGGAGCTCCGATGAAAATTTTCCCGCCAGTTACGAAACCTTTTGAAGTAAGCTCCCACGAGTAAAAAGCAGAATGTTTGTGTTTTGGTAATTATTGATCAACTTACCCGTTGGGCAGAAGCATGGCCCTTAACGAACGAAAAACCTGAAACGTTAATACATATAATTCTGAATGAATTTATTTTACGATATGGAGTTCCTGCTGAGGTCGTAACAGGTGACATCTCAACGCATCTCAACACATCACAGCACATCTCTACACATCTCAACACATCTCAACACATCTCAACACATCTTATCATATCTCAACAAATCTCAACACATCTCAACACATCTCAACACATCTCAACACATCTAAACACATCTCAACACATCTCAACACATCTCATCACATCTCATCATATCTCAACAAATCTCAACACATCTCAAAACATCTCAAAACATATCATCATATCTCAACAAATCTCAAACATCTCAAAACATCTCAACACATCTTAACACATCTCGACACAACTCAACACATCTCAACACACTTCAACACGTCTCAACACATCTCAACACATCTTTTCACATCTCATCATATCTCAGCAAATCTCAACACATCTCAACACATCTCAACACATCTAAACACATCTCAACACATCTCCTCCAATCTCAACACATCTCCTCCAATCTCAACACATCTCAACACATCTCAACACATCTCATCATATCTCATCATATCTCAACACATCTCAACATATCTAAACACATCTCAACACATCTCCTCCAATCTCAACACATCTCAACACATCTCAACACATCTCATCACATCTCATCATATCTCAACAAATCTCAACACATCTCAAAACATCTCATCACATCTCATCATATCTCAACAAATCTCAACACATCTCAAAACATCTCAACACATCTTAAGACATCTCGACACAACTCAACACATCTCAACACACTTCAACACGTCTCAACACATCTCAACACATCTCAACACATCTTATCACATCTCATCATATCTCAACAAATCTCAGCACATCTCAACACATCTAAACACATCTCAACACATCTCCTCCAATCTCAACACATCTCAACACATCTCAACACATCTCATCACATCTCAAAACATCTGAACACATCTCAACACATCTCAACACATCTCAACACACTTCAACACGTCTCAACACATCTCAACACATCTCAACAAATCTCAACACATCTCATCCAATCTCAAAACATCTGAACACATCTCAACGTCTCAACACATCTCAATACATCTCAACAAATCTCAGCACATCTCATCCAATCTCAACACAGCTCATCCAATCTCAACACATCTCAACACATCTCAACACATCTCAACACATCTCATCATGTCTCATCATATCTCAACAAATCTCAACTCATCTCAACACATCTCAACACATCTCAACACATCTCAACACATCTCAACAAATCTCAACACATCTCATCCAATCTCAACACATCTCAACACATCTCAACACATCTCAACACACTTCAACAAGTCTCAACACATCTCAACAAATCTCAACACACTTCAACAAGTCTCAACACATCTCAATACATCTCAACAAATCTCAACACATCTCAACACATCTCAACAAATCTCAACACATCTCATCCAACCTTAAAACATCTGAACACATCTCAACACATCTCAACACATCTCAACAAATCTCAACACATCTCATCCAATCTCAACACAGCTCATCCAATCTCAACACATCTCAACACATCTCAACACATCTCATCCAATTTCAAACATCTCATCCAATCTCAACAAATCTCAACACATCTCAACACATCTCAAAACATCTCAACACATCTCATCACATCTCATCATATCTCAACAAATCTCAACACATCTCAACAAATCTCAACACATTTCAACACACTCAACACTTCTCAACACACTCAACACTTCTCAACACATCTCATGCAATCTCAAACATCTCATCCAATCTCAACAAATCAACAAATTGAGAGGAATTTCGTTCCACAACTGGACGACCGAAGCGAAAAGAGTACAGGTGTTACTGCGTTTAGCCAAGTTTTTGACATAGCTGTTCGTGATAAGTCTATTAATGTTTCTCTTAACCCAAAATGTTGGGCGAAGCAACAAAAAATTACACGGCGAGGACCTTTTGTTGAAAGAAATTATTGAATACAATGTTAACAAAAATTTGCCCAGTAATTTTTATCGAGCTGTTCGCATTGCTTCACTAGCCGAAAATTGTGAATGACAGTGGGTAAAATCTTGTCCTAGATGTCAAACACGGAAGGGACCCCCGAAAAATCCAAAAGCTCTTCTGAGACATGCTCCCCCCGCCCTTGAACCATTTGAAAGAGTTCATTGTGACTTAATGGATATTTCAAAAACTTCCAAAAGTGGTATGCGCCATATTCTCAGATTTATTGACTCATTTTCGAAAAATGCTATCGCAGTTCCTATCGAAAATAAGAGAGCCCATACCATTGCACGAACTTTTCTTGAGTTTATCATCTTACAGTTCGGATCTCCAAAACTGCTAGTTTCTGATCAGGGTAAAGAGTTTGTTGCCGCTCTCAATAAAGAGATCTGCACTCTAGTTCAGACCCGTAAATTGGAAACCACCAAATATCATCCTGCTGCTAATGGACAGGTAGAACGTTGACACCGCACATTGTTACATTATAATGAGTACTATAATGGATAATCATTGGGAATGGGATAACATGGTGCCGTTCTCTCAGTTCGCCTATAACACGTCTGTTAATGCAACTACGGGTGAAACACCTCATCACCTGCTGCATGCTTGGGATCCTGTCTTACCTAGTGCTATCAATGTTTCTATACCTACTGACCGTATGCTGGTTTTGATTACGTAAGAGGTGACACTGAAGCCATACAGCTGGCTTGGTCTTTAGCGCGTGAAAAGACCAATGCTGCTAGGGAGGTACAGGACCATTAAAACTATAATCGTACGGCAGTGGAACCCACTTATCGTCTGGGAGACTTCGTACTTATCAAGGCCTCTATCGTAGCTAAGAAAGATCAAGTATATAAGCTGCTAGATAAGTGGGCTGATCCGTATCGGATTGAGAAAATTCTGGGCAGTGTTGTTGAGGTATTCCCTACGGGGAACCGCCGTGCCAAACGCATTAAAATTCAGTTTAACAACGTTAAACCTTGCATTGAACAACGAGTTATTACCACCAAACACATGATCACGGGAAAGAAACTCGTGACCATTCTGAACATTCTGACTGTGAAATTTCAAAGCTGAAAATCAAATCTCCCGTCGAGAAGAAGGGACAGAATGTCCCAAAACCCGACCAGCAATACGTAACTGAACGAAGTAATAAA
>JASAND010017912.1:0-26139 GCA_030248195.1 Trissonchulus latispiculum
CCCCCCCAAACCTGGGCCATTTTTTGTGACACCCCCCAAACGGGGACCCTTTTATGAAATAAGCTACCGTAATCGCAAGTACTTATAGCCTTTTAGACATGCTTGAGCAAGTACTTTTAATTAGTTTCTATTTATGCACATTGTACAGAATACCTGTTCAAATTCCATGAAATGCGTATTTACGTATATATTAGATCGTATTTAGGCTATGCATAAGTTGGCTTAGCTGATGTTTTTCAAACATTTTTCAACTAATTCTCGAAAGCTTGAAAATGTTTTGGAACCAAAAAATTACAAAGATTCAGCTTCGTTAGTCTGCTGTTGCAAGTTTCTTGGCGGCCACCAGCCGAACTTGGCATGGTCACGCTCAATTTTCGCACATGAATTTTATTGCAAAGCCTGAGCGTTTATTGCCGATCGACCAGTGTGCCACGCAGAAGTCAATATTTATAGTTATTCCCTTAGATTTCTGCAAATAACTTTAAAGAAGGAAAGATGCCAACTAGATTGAAAATTAATTCAAGGTCTTTAAATCAATTATGAAATACCTTTCACACCTTTTACCTACATTATGTGTATAAGTATAAGCAATAATTTCTCACCTGCCAATGATGCCACTGTAATTAAGGTTTTCATCGCGGACCCTTCGACGTTCACCAGAATTGCTATGACTGCCAAACAAATCAGGGTTGCGATCATGGAAACTTGATGAAGCAGACGCCGATTAAATCCGGGCCAGAAAGTGTCCACTAAAAAGATCAGTGGTTTGCCGACTATGATGCAAACTCCAATTAAAATCGTATTCAAGTAGATATTGTCAGCTAATTTACCAGTCTTCAAGTCCATACCGTAGCTAACACAGGCGCAGGAAAAGAAGACAAACGCACACAGCAATATTCGACGTCTTAGCTCTGGCGTTGAAAACAACTCTCTATAGGTGTATTTTCTGTCCTTTACTGCAGACACTTCCAAATCCAGAACATCAATTTTTCGATGTGCAGTGCGATTGAAGTGTGCTATCTTCCCGAGTGCTCTTTCGGCTTCTTTAATCTTGTGGTGCTGGGCCAGCCAGCGCGGTGATTCTTCCACCAAAAATCCAGCGATGAGCAGTATTGGCGCTGTTATTGCGCTACAGATTCGAAACGTGTCCCTCCAGTCTTGTGTGGCGTAAGCAATGGCCGCGTAGACAATTCGCGAAGCGCCCCAAAAGTTAACAACGCTGGTGACAAACAGTCTATGCTCTGGCTCCAGCATCTCCATTACCAGAGTGAAGACACCGATTATTTGACCGGCTGTGAAGAATCCAACCAGAAATCGGGTCGCAGCCAGCGTTTGCCAGCCATAGGTGAAGGTGGAACCGAAATTGCATGAAAGCGTTCCTGAAAAATGACGTTTTTTTAGATCATCAATACATGGCAAAGGTGTCACGCTTATACAGCATAAGAGTATTCCAGTTGTATTATGTACGTTATTGGTAAAAATTATTTTCATTCGATGAAGGCTTCCTCATAATCGGTTTCTTTTAGTTACTTATCGATGCTTTGCTAGTGTATTGCATTAGATCATTGCTTTCAATACACATACCCAAAGTTTGCTGAATTAGTTCATTAGTTCACGGTCAGACTACGTATCGCTTACTTTGCCTTCTGAAAAGCTCATTTGGAGTTAAAATGTTTTCAAATTTGCTACACCTATACACATATAATTTACCCCGAAAAGTGTCAAAATCACGTAAGAATTTGCTTTAATTTCCCAAGCTTGTTCAGTGTTCACTATTGAAGAAACCAGGCTTCAAGGAAGGGGGGCACCGAAGAGGATTGCTGAAATCCTACCCAGGGTAGGACTACTGTAGCGCTTCTACCAGGCTGGAGGATCATGAAGAAACCAAGGACAAGCCCGAACGGGAGGCGTCAGGCACCCTCGTACCCACGAAACCAGGACATAGAAGAGAGAAGGGAAGAGGGAGATTCAGCTTTTCACTCACCATTGAAAGTAAAGAATTGGCCCAGCCGGGGATCGAACCACGGCCCTTCTGATCCGGAAACAGACATGCTACCGCTACACCACAGGGCCATCAGCTGAACTCCCATTGCAGGCTTATCAATCTTTCCTATGCCTGCTTCCCTTACACTACAGAGGATGCAGCATATTTCCAAACTTGGTTCATCGTTTTGAAGGGGGGTGCCGCCAAACTTTTCTCCTTTTAGTTACCGTCGGAAAATATACCCATCTGATGGCTTTCTGAATTTTGAAACAATATGGGCTCGCAGAATGCTATTTTGTATATCCATCGCGATGTGATTACCTCATATTGAAAATATGGCAATACCGGGACCTAACGTAATAAATGAGTGTCCTGGCTAGAAACTGAGCCAGTTTTGTAACATTTGACCCTCATAATTCAGACGCGACTTTGATCCAGACCGAGCGACTTGCAGAACTTAAAATTTGGCAACCCTCCACAACTTTTGTATTATTACCGATGATGACGACTTTTCCATCTCGGCTCTGCTCGCGAGAAAATGAGGTCGGCTCGGCTCGCCCAGCTCGAAAGGTCAAAATTGTCCGATTTTCCGAATATTCGAATTCGAATTTGTTTTAGTCGAATGTCTAGAAAACCGCTTTTGCGTACAATTCAAAATGAACAAAATTCCATACTTACCGACTCACCTGTATTTGGTGAATGTATTCTTCTAGAAAACTATGATTTTGGTGGCATCTATTCAAGCTTGTTTCGGTTAAGATTATTTACTATAAAATATAGTAGGGAACCAATGGTGAACGCTGAAAAATAGCGAAAAAACTTTCCGTTTTCCGCAGCATTGAAAAAAGGCTTAATTTGATAAACTGTAAAATTTTTTGAAAGCTTACAATGACTAAATTTATTAACTTTTAAAACTCACAGCAAAGGCCAGTTCACACTAGGCGACTTCGGAGCAGGTTCGTTGCCGCAACTTCAGTTTGCCCAAATTGCAGCAACTTGCACAAACCGCTGATGCAACTAGTTGAAGCAACAACCGATCAAATGCAGGAATTCTAGCGAGCCTATTTTTATAATTTGAAACGACCAACCAGCCCCAGCGTGCTAATTGTCGCATCAAATTTATAGCATATAACCGGTGCGTACTGGGAGGGGGATCCTCCTGGCTTTTCTCAGAAATTTAAATTGAAATTTGTGTGTATACTACATCTAGCGTCCACAATATGGATATAAATAGAAAGCTGACGACAAGATAAACAAGATCGTAATAGTATCAGGTAAGGACAACAGACACACTTTTCGGAATCCCCTGACTCCAGCCAGAACCCTAAAAACCTCCACCAAACGCTTAAAACTAAATAGTAGAGGATCAAATCACATGAAAAAATTTAAGAATCTCCAAGAACCCCCATCAAAAGTTTGAAGCAAGATATATGCAGTTTCGGAGCAAAGTTCTTCGAAACGTTAAGAACCCCAAGAAACCCCATGAAAACGTGAAACTGCACATAGTTATAGATTAAATCTCACCAAAATATTATGAGCCTTGAGAACCCCAAGAACCCCCGTGAAAATAAAAGCTACAGGAAAAACTAGTGGATCAAAATGCATGAAAAGGCGACTTTAATCTTGACATGAGCCATAAAAGAGCGGTAGCTTTTGGTATTTAGTATCTACTAACTTAGCCACTACTTTGTGCAATTTAATTTAGCGAGAAAGATATGAAATAACAACAATAAAGGCAACCCAAACCGACACCTTAGGTAGCTCGTGGTAAAACCACATGGTTTTGGCATAGACATTGGTATAAGCGTTGGCTTAGGGTTGGACTTAGCCTTAAATATGTAATAAGTAATCAAATCACGACAACTGTACAGATTTCCCAGGATCGCTGTGTTAAGAAATTGAGTCAATACGGTTGACTTGCTTTGACTTCCAATCTAAACTGAAATTGCTGAACTGCTGAGGTATTTTAGTTTGTAGTGTGTTTGCACTGTTGATGTAATTTCAGAAAGACGAAATTTGTAAAGTGTCCGCAAACATGAACATGGGATCGCTTTCCGTCAACGATATACTTTTTCAGAAACTCCAGAACAACCCCTAAACAAGTTTTGATTTTGCTGGCAGCACTTACCTTCTCTGTGACTACCCCTGGCTATGCGATAAAAATAAAGTTTTATGAAAAAGCATCATATAAAGATCCTGAATTCGGCTTCGGAGATGCAGGAGCCCCAAAAGTTCCAGCAGAAACTACAGGAATCACTTTTGTAAATGCGAATATTAAAGGCTTTGAAGGATATAATTTGTAATTTCTAGAGGACTTTGGCAGTAGTTTTCACCAGGGATACATTGGTTACACTGGTTTACAAGTCAGACCAGTATTTCATGCAAATAACAGTTTTTACTGGTAAGGTGAGTTCGATCCCCACATGAGGCCCCAATTTTCCTGGTCTTAGCTGAGGTGCTGTAGTGACACGTCTTAATTTTTTCGTTCTTTCATTACAAATGAAAAAACTTCAAAAATTCTTGTCTTTTGCAGGACTCGTTTTAAGATGGGCAGTGAGATTATTATAGTAAACATATTTAGCCGTTCTTCGAGTCCTTTGATGCCCAATTGGAAGAAAGAAACACCCAGTCCTATCACCACTAACACACCTGAAATCGATACTAGAATTGTCGGTTTTCTACCATACATGTCGGCAACTTGTCCAAACACGACGGATCCCACCAGAAGACCAGCCATCTGGAGAGTTGCTATCAGGGGTCCCAGATGGCTCCGCTCGCAATAGAGTCCCATTTCCTCGACGGCTGAGGTATAGATGGACACAATGGTCGCATTATTTCCACACATTTCAAGTAGAGTACAATTTGACGAGGGTATATCATTGCCGGTTATTTGACTGCAGGTCCACTCAGGTCTGATGTTGGCGAATATTGGGAACAGTTGAACCGGAGTAAATAAAATATAACCGTAGACATAAAATCCAATGATTAACAACAGTTGGTACCGCGTATACTTTAATTCAGCTAACATCGTTTCAAAGATATATTGAAAATCTGTTTCGAATTATAGTTTCAAAATGTTTACATTCAGATAATACTACGTCAGCACCCTAGACAAAACAGAGAGATATATTTTGCTTTTCCAAATTTATGATGCAAAACCGGCTTTAGCAGTATTAATGCAGGAATAATTGTTAAACTGTGAAGAAAACTACATACATATGTGAAACTTGGGAAATTCAGTTTGACCTACTTTTCCAGGCATTACAGACTACAGATTCAAGGAGGATTTGTAGGATTTAAGTTGAGGTTTATCGATACCAGAGGTTTTTGCAAGAAAGTGTAGAGTAGAGTAGACATTAACTCAATCCTTTTCGTGAAAGAGTTACAAGAAACTCAAGCTTGAGCGAAACTGAAACGAGTTAGAACAGTTATTTTTAACTCTACCTCGACTCCATTCTACTCTACCCTTTCTTGAAAAGGCCCCAGGAGTCCTTAATTGCTTATCCTTTCCCAGTGCCCAAAATTTTTAAAATGGACCAATCGAACTAAATATCGGCAAGTTTACCTTCACTTTGAGCTCAACAAGATGGCTTCTAAAAGTAGCAAAATCTCGAAGTCGGGTCACGCTTAAATGCCAAAACCATTAAGTTTACATATTATATTATATTGTATTATCTTAAGGAAAGGGAATGCAGCTCTTGGGTATGAGTACTCCTGGAATGGTGAATTTGCGGTCAAATTCTTCATATAATCCCCATTCTCATTGTATACAAGAAAACTTGATTGTTTTACCGAAGATAGTAGAGTAGAATTGAACCAGAGGAGTAATTTTCACCGGAGAATTTTTTACGTCCGGAAATTGTACCTGCAGGATATATACCTTTTACATTTCTTATACAAGGTTGTTCTTCTGACCACCGTCAAAACTGCGTAGAGTAGAAAGCAGACTAGAAATTATTGAGCTTTTGCCTGGTAAGTAGTGTTTGAGGCCGGCCGGCTAATGGCCGACCGGCCGGCCGCCGGCTGGGATACAAATCTCCAATCAGAAATTTACAAAATAGAGAAACTAACCGTAAAATGAACTCCAAATCTAGTTATCTAGTTATCTAGCTAATTTTCTATGCTATGCTGTGCTATTTTTCTAAGATAACATTCGAAAATAAATATCTTACAAGTTATACTACTGCACTGCAAATTGCTTTAGGCCGGCCGGTGAAACCCCGGCCGGCCTCAAACACTACTGGTAAGCCGGTTAGTTTTACCGTAAATGCAAGCAGACTACATTCTATCCACTACCTTATCCTAGTCCACCTTCGTGTAGCTCCTACGCTACATTGGTGCTCAAAAATATGCAACCATTTTGATTGCAGACAGCCGAAGACTGCGTAAAGACTGCCCATCCAGCTGCTTAAATAGGAGCTGCCAAGCCTAATTTGCATATTGTCTCTCAAAAACGGGCTTCACAGTACCCGAAGTTAGTCATGTCTAGATTGGCGGGCCAATTCGACGCGACGACTTCGGGTACTGTGGATCAATAAAAGCGTAAATTGTACATATAAACACATAAAAGCACCGACCGAAATCAATGAAAGTAGAAATTGTTCTACGAAATTCATCAACATTACTTCAACATTCAGACGACTCTGTGCAAGCTCGGTGTAAACTCGGTGTATACTCGGTGTTGGCTCGGTGCAAGCTCGGTGTATACTCGGTGTTGGCTCGGTGTTAGCTTGGAGTGACTCGAAACTCAAAGCCGAGGTGGTTGAACAGATGAGGGTAAACTGAAAGCAACTGTTGGAATAATGATCAAAAGGGTCGAAGCAGGTTCAGAGCAGGTTTGGAGTGACGAAGGAACATCATCCTGGTAGGCCAGCTTAGGACAATGTAAGCTTAGACTATAGTTGATGTAAGCTCGGAGTGACTCGAGTATGTATGAAGCCAAGGTAGGAAATGTGTTAAGTTGAAAATTGGGTTAGGTTAATAGGTTAGGTTAGGTTAGGGTTAGGTTGGTGTTTGAAAAGTTTGGTTAGCAAGCAGGGGCTGAGTGACTCGCAATATAAATCAAGGGAAAGGAGAAGGTACAGTGGTAGAGATCAAGCAAATTCGTTTAAGACGTTATGAAGTTTCGACGATCGCACAATATGGAGCAAGGTAGGAGTAACCCATAGCAGAATTTTACTGTGGAATGAGAAACCGGAACAATTGATTTGGAGAGAGTGATAAAAATGAAGAAGACTGAAGGAACGAGAAGGACTTGACTAAAAACATCATGAAAGGACATAAAAGGAGTAAATTTGGAGTAGGTTTGGAGTAGGCTCGGTGTTTACTCGGTGTAGGCTCGGTGTTATTTAAGAGTGACTCAGTGCACAAAACAAGGAAGCTGGTTCTTAGGTAAGGTCAGACAAGATAGGTAAAAGTAAAAATCTAAGAAAGTTGAATGAATAAGCTCAGAGTAGGCTTGGTGTAATTAAGGAGTGACGCACATTGATAGAATGGGTTTGTGGTTAAGGTCAGGTAGGTAAAGGTAAGAATTTGTGAAAGTTGAAGAAAGTATGCTCAGGGTAGGTTTGGAGTAATATAATAATGACGCGGTAAATAAAATTAGGGAAGTCGACGAAGTCAGTGGTGAAGGCTAAAAGTTGAAGAACGTATGCTCGGAGTATGTTCGGAGAAATTTCAGGAGTGACTCAGAGGGATGGAAAACCAATTCAAATGTTATAAAGTTAGCAGTACATCTAGTGAACGGTCAATACAAAACATGTACAAAAAGTAGGAAAAGTAAGGTTAGAGTAGGCTCGATGTAAAGTATGAGTGACTCAAGTCCAAAGTAAAGACTTAAATAAAGAAGGGAAAGCAAGCAAAGAGACCGAGAAGACCGAAAAGGGTAGATGAATAGAGAAAATGAATGGGTTGAAGGGGTGTATTATCAGAACCTAAGCGTGTTGGGTCCAGAATTATAGAGCTTGACGAGAGGAATCGAATGGTGTTCGTTTCATCGAGATCGGACCAGGGACGAGAAAGTTATGGGTGGTAAAATATGTTAAAACCTTTATGAAACCTGATTTGTTGATGCTGCACCAAAAATTATAAAAATCCTTATTTAGCTAAAACTAAGTGTGTTGGGTCTAGACTTGTAGAGCTCGAGGAGAGGAATCGAACGGTATCTGTATCATTGAAATCGGATCAGGGATGAAAAAGTTATGGACCGTTGAAAATCACTTTATGAAACTTTTATGAAACCTGATTCGATGATGCTGCACGAAAATTATATAAACACTTGGAGTTAGAAGTTAGGAAAACCCAAGAACCTGGGCGAGTAAGGAACATAGAATCATAGGAAGGGTGCTAAAATAAAACAACGAAGACAAACTTGTAATTATAACCTAAGAAAGGGAACGAAAAATTTACTCCAACTTTTACTCCCGGGAGTAAGGGTCGAAACGTGCACACTATACTACTTTAGTATTTTTATTTCTATTATATTGTTCAAGTTCAACTTTCATTCAGAGCGTATCGTGCACAGCTTTATATACAAACCGCAAGTTTAATCTTGAATCAGAAGCATTTATTAAAGATCTTCTTCGGTTCTCTTTCTAAATCAAATATGGAGGAGACTGGACCTCTTTGCCTTATTGTTTGCATTTGCAGATGCGGATTAATAACCCATGAATTTGAGAAGTGTTTAGAAAAGAACCTTAATTAATTTTCAGAACTTTAATCTGCACTAATATTCAATTACCGTGGGGTCCAAAAACTCGACCGGCCGGGCCAAGCTTAAGAAATTCTAAGTTATATCGGCACGGGCAAGTTGCACACTAAACATTCCGCACCATCTAACACTGTTGTACACTTCAAGTTGCAAGGACTGAACCGAATCGTTTAGTTAAATGAGCTTCGATTTGACATTTGACCTAATTTGCATAAAGCGAAAGCAAAAATGGTGTATAGCTAGACACATGGTAAAGATAGGCTATTTTCAAGACCCAATACACGAATACACACAAAACATAGGACATTCCTATATTAGGTATTCCGCTCTAGCGGAATAAAAATTACTAGTATGGACACCAATCGTAAAACATTGACACAGTTAGTGATCGCAGTGTTGAGTATAGATTGAAGATTCAGTGTTGAGAATGCCCAGTTCATTTAGAGCCAGAAACGCAACTGCTATCTCTCCTCCAGGCGAGATAAAGTCGCACAATTATTTTGCTGGTGCGGAATATATTTCCCGGTGTAGTGTTTAAAATGTCTAAAAGCTATTGAAACAGTCAAGTTCTGATCTGGCTATTAAGGTGGTGATTCCTTTTGGAGACATCAACTTTGAACCATTATTACTCATTCATTACTCTGAGTTAAGAAGCCATTTTTATATCAAAATGCAGCTTAACATTTTCTCTTTCGAATGAATGCAACCAAACTAACTTCGGTCTTTGGAAACTATTTTCCTGGATTTTCAAAGTACTTTAATTTTCCAGATTTTTTGCAGAGTAAAGTAATTTTTTCGTGAGGCATCGGCCACATCATTCGATTCCACTATCAAATAGCTGGGGACCCTTTTTTAGTTATTGTGAAACCGCTCTTCGTTATAAAGAAATTAGCTAAACTGTATGCGCAACCTGGGTTTTGCCTACTTTTCCCAACTTTGGCAAGCGACCACTTTAGCTAGAAAGCAGCAATCGGGACAACTAAAAAAGGGTCCCTGGGTATTTTACTGTAAAACACGTCCAGAAAGTGGCAACCATCTAGCTTGCATAGTAAATGCTCCACAATCGCTGGAAAAAAATTTGGTCACGTTTTTGCAAAAACTACATTTTCTATGATAGCAGCGTTCGAGGTAGCAGTTAGAAGATTATAATGTCACGGATAATCGGTCTCGACGAGACCTTCAAATTGGCATCCGTAGTTTAATGTTACGGCCTACGTAGCGCAAGAAATGGTGGATTATTTGATTTCTACAAAAATGACAAGTTTTCAGCGCCAAAATAGGAAAATCGACTATATCTCACGATAGCGAAAAGTTAGAAAGGTACTTCAAAAAGCAAAAATGTAGAGCTCAACAAGATCTTTCGAATGAATATAATCATAGCTTTACAGCAACTGCCTGACTGTCAAAAATTGACAAAAACCACCCTGAACGGAGACGTCGAATTTTGGAAGCGGGATTGTGCGGAGGGTATTAGAATGCTAAAAGAACTTATTTTGGAAAGTTTCATCAAATTTCGTCTTGATTTGAAACGTCAATCAACAATATGTGCCCAAAAGGAATCACCTCCTTAAATGTATAAGCCTGATAGTTGCAAGTAGTCGCTACACTTTATTGGCGACGAGGGTGGGACCTTTGAAACTAGACTGCGATGTCTCTTCTGTAGGGCTGGGGGGCAGTTCTTCCACAAGTGGGTCCCGATGGCCAGTGGTTTTCATTTCACGAATCCTCAACAAAGCCGAACGAAATTATTCACAGATTGAGAGAGAAGCGTTAGTGATTGTGTGGTCCATTAAAAAGTTACATAAATATGTTGCGGGAAGACAGTTTCAACTGCTAACCGATCACCGACCCTTGGTGGAAGTGTTCCATCCACACGTAGGTAATCCTCAGCATGCTGCAAGTCGTCTTCAGCGCTGGGCCACAATTCTAATGGGGTACCAGTACCAAATCCAGTATCGATCAACCAGAGAGCACGCGAATGCTGATTTCCTGTCAAGACTGCCATTGCCAAAAGTAGAGAAAGAGTCTAAGTCATCAGAGGATGTGTCCTCGATTTTCCTAGATAAAGTGAATACGATGTATCTTGCCGCTGCTCAAATTCAACAAGCCTAGAAGAAGGATTTGGAGTTTGCACAAGCGATGGCATTTGTGCAGAAAGGATGGCCGGAGAAGATTGATAATACGCTGGAATCATTCAAACGCCGAAGGAATGATTTATCACTGGAGCAAGGCTCATTGGTATGGGGTTCTCGAATGGTAATTCCACGGGATTTGAGACTCTATGTTCTGAAATCACTTCACACAGGTCACCTGGGCATGGCCAAAATGAAGGCGCTGGCCAGATCGTACGTATGGTGGCCAGTAATTGATAAAGACATCGAAGATACCGTGAGAAGTTGCCAGATGTGTCAAGAACACCAAGGTTCTCCCCAAAGTGTTTACACCCATGGATGCCTCCAACAAAATCCTGGCAGCGCATCCAGGTGGACTTTGCAGAACCATTCTTGGGAAAAATGTGGCTTGCGGTCATTGACAGGTTCTCCAAATAGCCAGAAGCTAAAATGATGACAAAGAGCACTTCTAAAGCAACTATACAGATGTTAACAGAAACCTTTTCTCAACAGGGATTTCCAGAACAACTGATATCCGACAATGGGTCCAACTTCACATCAGCAGAATTCCAGGATTTTCTTGATTCAAAAGCAATACTACATATCACCAGTCCTCCATATCATCCCCAAAGTAATGGACAAGCCGAAAATTTCATCAAAACCTTTAAAAAAGCTATGAAGAAAAACGGAAAAACACATGATCTGAGCCTCGCTTTAGCTGAGTTTCTGCTGCACTACAGAATTACTCCACATGCAGTTGCAAGAAAGACTCCATCAGAACTCCTCATCGGCAGAAAAATGCGCAACACCTTCAGTATCCTGCGCCCCACACCTACTGTAGAGAGAAGAGTAGTGTTCGGTAAGCTAAAAAGAACATTCGAACCAAACTCTAGAGTGTGGGTCCGTTCCTTTGGGAAATATTCATCAAAATGGGTAAAAGGAATCATTGTACAACGTGTGGGAAAGGTTGTGTACAAAGTCCAAATTGAGTCGCAGATCTGGAACCGTCACGTGGATCGGCGGTGTCCAAACAGGGTTCCTCAACCTCCTAGTTCAACCTCAGACGATTATCCTATTCAGGACGCTGCTCCTGCCGACTTTCCTATGGAACCACCACCTGCGGTTTTGCCTGAACCCGCGGCCTCGCCTCCTCGTAGATATCCTCGTTTTTACCAAACAGCGACAAGGGTTTTGTTCGCCCGGATTAAACATTAACTGGAATTAAGAAGTTTTGGAAGGGAAGAAAATGTAGTGTTTAAAATGTCTAAAATCTATTGAAACAGTCAAGTTCTGATCTGGCTATTAAATGTATAAGTCTGATAGTAGCAAGTAGTCGTTACACTTTATCCGGGTTTATTGCATGTAATGCATGTATGTTGTTAAAATTCTCGAATGCCTCCTCTATGTTCAACAGATGGTCTAGTATTTGTACTTTTATTCCTGCTGGAGCAGGAATTTATACTCAGGAAACCAAAATCTGACCAATTAAAAGTAGAAAGCGAAATTGTTTTCTTTATATCTCAAATCGCTTCAAGATAGCTACCACAAGGTGTAATGGGTAACAGCGATCCCGCTATCAGCCCCTTCCAAACCCTTTCATATAATTTCTACTTTTGTTAGTTTTCCTTTGAAATTCCCCAAAACATTGCTTTGTTATTATTTTGAAGCCCGATAATTTTATATTGTTTTGTGTGTGAAAATCCATTTTGAATAGCTTGTAGTGCTATCGTTATGCTCATGTTTTAAAAATCATCCAAATCTTTTAATTTCCCTATTTTAAGAGCATAAATATAACACTACAGCTATTGTGTATTTGTGTTGGCTTGTCGAAGATCGTAGATCCCGTCAGAACGCATAACAAAATGATTCTTTTGTAATCACGCCATTCGTTAATCAGTTGGGAGTTTCTTATAGTAGCATCAAGTCTGTTCCAATTTTGGGGGCTCCCCTTAAAAGCTTCTCTATACACCTAAAGTTTTTTGTTTGTTTTCCTTCTTACAAGAATTTCCTAACATTGTTAACTGCCCCCTCTTTTAATTACCGTTGTTTCTCCTAATTTTCGCACTTCTAACTTACCCCTCCTTTTTTCGCTCGGTATGCATTCTTCGATTAGCCAATCAATATTCTTCCCTTCCCTTTTTCTTTTGTTTACTTCCCCAATCTTTGTTGTTGGATCCGGTATTGTGATATTTATTGCAGTTGAGAAGCCCACTGACTGTCTTTGGTCCTCACATTGGGAAGCCCAGGACGCCGTTTGTAATTAACTATTCTCCTGTATTTTATTATCAAATAACCCTGTTGTCTGTTAATATCTGGTTTGATCACTTAAAAGTAGCTAGGTAGAATTCTCGGAGTAGCCCGAAATTGTTTTAGAATTGAGCCTGAAATTTTGACAATGTGCCCCGATTTTCCCTAAGCATCCCATCCCCCCAAAGTTGACACCCCCATGGCGAGGTATGTCAGAGTTGTGTGAGCCGCATGGAATGAAGATCTGCACTAGTCGGGTAGCTTTTTCGTTGCCCCAGCCTTAGCAGTAGTGTGGAGCTGTGTGGTTTAATTCTCGGCTCACCCATTACATTAGCTTGCCTAGTCAGGGCTCTTTCTAGGAAAATTTTCCAAATTTTTAAACCCCGAAAACTCGACCATTTTGTTTTCTGCAAACCACCCCAAGAAATTTTTCCACACCTTTTAATTAGCAAATTTCTGCCCCCCCCGGCCTAATCCAGCAACCCCCTATACACAATTTTTGGAGGGAAAATTAGCAGTTTTGTAATTTTTCGTTGGTTCTGGGGACTGTCCCGGAATCAAACCCTGTGAATCAGTTGGTAGAATCAGTGAATTATTGCCTCCTGTGGACCGATTTCCTGCCAGTTTCGGGTCGATTTTTGCATTCGGCCCAAATCTCCTGGAAATATCCTGATTTATATGTACGTATTTCCATTGGCTGGCTCCTGTTTCGGACTAAGGCTTTCGCCTTAGTGACTCAAGGGCAGGCGTTTTTCATCACTTTATGATTATTTGATGAGTCTCAGTTGGTACGAGAAAACGAGCTGTGGATAGCTGGACGAGCTCGACAGATACAACATATTGGCGACTAGGGTGGGATAACGGTGAAAAATTGCATATTTGGAAAGTAAAATACTATTACACACACTTGCACTCAACACACCCACCCACCCACACACACACACACACACACACACACACACACACACACACACACACACACACACACACACACACACACACACACACACACACACACACACACCAGATTTCAAACACCAGTGTCAATGTAAAAACGCAGGTTGATGTTGCAGATTCTGAGTTTGTGACCTATTCTGTCATCACCTGGCTCCGCCTTAAATGTAATGAAAATAACTTAACAAATTAATTCAGATGCTGCTGTTAAATACGTAACAATACACCCTCATTTGAATTCACTTGCACATAGTTGGATTTAGCCAACAGCTCAAGTTTCCAAGTATTTAAAACTAATTATTTGTAAAGCAAACTGTACAAAATCAAATATATGTCCGGTTTAGCAACAAGTCATTCTTCATATAAATTTAAGGTGTCACCACCGATGAAAGATGTCCTAATCGCTCGGCAAGCCCCTTGGTTTTCAAGTGATAAAATTTAATCAATTGTTGACGCAGCGTCTGCTGCTTTCACCTAGCTTTTAAACAGGTTTCAGTTTTGATCTTGCTAAAATGGACTTTTTGCAATTTACGGTCTTCCCACGATAACCAGTATAATTGCTTCGTTGTATCTTTATGAAGTGGTTGGACACACGTTGAAACATTATGCACATCGTAATCTGATGATTCTTTCAAAACTTTCCGCAAGTGTCTTTGTTGCATTTAATACGAACTACCTATCACAGCATGTATATGTCGCAGTTGAGTTGAGCGAAAGATAGGATTCCTGACAATGTCACTACATCATTAGTAAAGTTGTCCACTGCAGGTCAAAGACCTAAAATCTATATTGAAATTTAGGTAGTGGGACACTTCGCCACAAATTTAATGCACAAGTAACTAGATTTATCACATCTCGACTGTGTGTCTCCACACTGACCTTAGTGGAAATGAAGTTCCTTGAAATTTTGGCTTACGGTAGAATAGGGAAGACTTCAAGAATATATACTAAGCAAAGTACAATTGTTGCACAATCAAAACATAAGAAGTCTGGCGTCAAAATCAAAGGTTCCGACACTGAAAAGCTTGCGCCTTAAAGAATATAAAGTAGCACAGAACTAATGCTTCTCAGTTGCTGGAATGGCAAATTTTGGACGACCGCGTTTTGTTTTGAGTTCTAAGTTGAAACCTCTTTTGATCTATCATTCATTGTAACAAAGTCATTCCTTTCTGTTCCACTGAAAACCGACAGAGATGTGATCCAGTACTACATTTGTACCCGCTGACGCGAGATTAATGCGCAGCAATGCTGCCGCTTTAGAATTCACGACAACCAAATCATCGACAACCCAACAGCTGGTCACCGCCCAACCTGTCTCCCCAAGCCTGACACCGAGATTGAGTTGCAGCGAGAGATGAACTCTGAAGCTAGGCGTGGCCTAATGCGACCGGCCGAAGTCTATCAGGATGTGCTGTCGACCCTACCACGCAAATTTCCTCGAACCGAAGTTCAAGAGCAGGTGAGTATTTACTATGTCATTATTATTATAATTTAAATTTTTAATTTAAAGCTAAATTACAGTATTTAAAGTTAGGGTATTAAAAGACACATTTTTGCCAGATTGAAAAAGTATAACTAAATTTCAGCTACTTTACTTAACCTGAAATTTACTTATTTAAACTTCAACTTCAACTGCACTAAATTTAGAATTAACTTGAAAGTAAATTTACTTCAATTAACTTAAAATTAAACCTACCTTAAAAAACTTTAAATATTTGAAAAACTACTAAAGATTAAATTAAATTAATACTTATTTTAAGTTACTATTAAAACTAAAACTTTATTTAAAATTAAACTAGGAACTTAAAAATTTTACGAAAATTATTTCTGCAATTATTTTATATTTCATTGTTCTAGATCCAAGCTAATGGAAACAGCAGTATAAAACTCAAACTAGGTATTATTTCGCTTAGAAATGGGTCTGTGCCAAAATTTTGCAAACTTTTGTATAAACAAATCACTGAAAATATTGAAGCTGATAAGGACCGTTTGATTGTTGATTTGAATTTGAATGTTGGTAATGTTCTTCTTATTAATCAAATTTTGTTAGCTCATCTTGATCATGTATCTCATTTATTGGGGTTAAATACTACAAATTAAAGTTTAATTAAATAAAGTTTGTTGAAGTTACGGTAGAGGTCATTTTACATTTGTACACTTGAATGCCTGTCAAGTGGCAATTAAGGCAATAATCTCCTGTCAGAGAGAACAAAGGTGTGGTGAAGTGTCTCAGAATCGAAATTTACATTTAAAGGTGAATTAACATTTTACGGCCATACAGGCCTTAAAACCATACTGATGAATTCAAGTAATGAATGAATGACTACTGACTATCACCAAGAGTACATAATAACTAAGAGTGTGACAAGCGTTCCACTCTTAGTTACTAGGCTGCAGACATCATCTGCACAATAACGGCCTAACCCCCCCTCTCTGTTGTATCGATGGGTGATAGATATGCTTGGCTTTTACTGCGCACAAGCTTACACATGTGCTCTATACTGAAGTGAATCGTTACAATAATGACAAGCACTTATATAGCTTTGTACCACATCATTCTACGAACAGAAGTTTTCCAATTAGTCCTAAACTCATTGTATGAACCACAGGCGCAACATGGTCTTCCTCCGCCGAACGTTGCGATTCTCCGTCAGACGCAGATCCAGATGATGAAGCAACACGATGGTCACGTTTCTTCTGGCGCTGGTGAGAGAACTTGCGGCGATGCTTCTGGCGCACGTGGTTTATACTGGCGGATCTTTCCTGCGACGTGAGCTCATTGGCTTCAGACAGGGCCTTCTCAATCTAAGTTGATATCTGGATGCACATTTCCACGGTGAGATTGTGTTCCATGAGCAACCGTTCTCGTATTTTAGGATTGTGAATGCCTTCCACGATTTGATCTCGCAGCATGTCTTCCTGAGTGGCTCCAAACTGACACGGTGGAAGTAGGGATCGCAATTCACTCAGATACTGTGAGAATGGTTCGTTGGATTTCTGTCTTCTCTGGCGGAAAAGATGTCGGGCTGTTACCAGATTCTGCTTCGTTGCGAAATTGTTGTCCAGCTGCATTTATCACGTCTTCGTCGGTGTAACCAGCTTCTCCGTTGGGCTTTGGCAGCGTGTGATAGACGATAGACTCTTTGTGCTTCGGTGCCCAGGCTGTGCAGCAAAATAGCAATCTTTCTTGCACCTGGGTATTCTTCTGCTCCACTGGCAACGAGGTAGGTTGAGAAGAACAGTTCCTTCCATTGTCTCCATGGGATAGTTGCTTCACCAAGGGTTTCTAGGTATGGCGGTGGTGGTCGATACGCATACATCGTCGCCAAAATATGGTATCGGTGGGTGATAGATATGCTTGGCTTTTACTGCGCACAAGCTTACACGTATACTCTATACTGAAGTGAATTGTTACAATAACTGACAAGCACTTATATAGCTTTGGATCACATCATTCTACGAACAGAACTCTTCCAATTAGTCCTAAACTCTCAGTACTGGTTACAATCACAACACTCCCCCAACTGAGTACCAGATAATTGCACGCAATTGTATGATGCAGATGATGTCTGCAGCCTAATAACTAAGATTGGGACGCTTGTCACACTCTTAGTTATTATGTACTCTTGCTATCACTAGGTATTTGTGAGAGATGCAGTGTATGCATCACTAACACACTTTCAGTAATCAGTACATTAAAAGTTAGGGATCTTAAGGTGGTGATTGCTTTTGAAGACATCAACTTTGAATCATGATCACTCATTCATTACTTGGAGTTAAAAGGACATCTTTATGTCACATGGAGCTTAACATTTTCTCTTTAGAATGAATACAGTGAAATTAATTTTGGACTTTGAAGAATTTTGCAGTTTTGCATTTTGCTATTTTTGAAGAAGTGCAACTTTGCAGATTTTGTGCAGATCTAAATAAATTTTTCGAGGTAAATCACTTATATCATTCGATACCTCTATCAAATATCTGTGCGGGCCCTTCTTTGATTATTGTTGAATCGCTCTTAGTGACGGAGAGATTAGCTAGAATGGTTTTTGTCTACTTTTCCCAACTTTTCCCAAGAGACCGCTTTAGCTAGAAAGCAGGGGTGCGTTTCACGAAGCTTACTTAAATTATAACTTAAGTTGTTGATTAAGTTAAACTTATGCAAAGGTTTACGATGTCTCTAAGACACATCTTAAATCGTTGCACAATGCTCATCTTAGGCACAACTTAAAATTTGCACGTAAGTTCTACTTAGATCGGTGAGTAATCTTTTCACCATTTCTTCCACTGCCTTCGTACTATTTTGGCGCAGCACAAGCAATACAAACCGGTTGTCAACATGTCAAGACGTAAGCCATCCGTTTGGAACCTCCCAAAACTTCAAAGCGATCTCGCTTGGTTACTCCTATCAGCTCCAGCGCTGCCCAGGATACTGCACACGAAGTTGTTCAACTGGAGAGCCAAAGACTAGCTGTTGAAAAGGAAAAATTGGAGATATCGAAGCAGCGTCTTCAAATGGAGATGGAACGAATGGACATGGAAAGAGCTAACCGTGCCAACCTCGAAAATATTGAAAAACGGTTGGCGCTGCTTGAGCATAAGTTTGCTAATTGGATGACTGCTGGGGCTTCAGTTGAGTCTGATGCAAACCTTGGTGGAGAAACCCAGCCGCAGTACCAGAATTTAGCAAATTTGTAAGACCTGTTAACAATACATGATATAATTTTTGCACTATTGATGAATCTGTCAAACTCTATTGTAAACCGTACACTGTCTACATAATTGTTAAGAACTGTAAACTGTACAATTGATAATTTGTGTTTTATTTTTGGTTAGCATTTATATTATGAGCTAATTCGAAAATTGTTAACATTGTTAAAGTTTAAATGGCTTGTTTTGGTAGATTAAATGACAGGAGGTGTGGAAAAACGGGTTAAGTTGGGGTTAATAGGAGGTTCGACCTACATTAACTTTAGGGCGTAACTTAAGGTGGTGATTCCTTTTGGGCACATATTTTTATTTGGTTGCGTAAATCAAGACGAAATTTGATGAAACTTTCCGAAATAAGTTCTTTTAGCGTTCTAACACCCTCCGCGCAATCCGGATTCAGAAATTCGAGATTTCCGGTCAGAGTGGTTTTTCCCAATTTCTGAACGTTTGGCAGCTGCAATACAGTTATGACTATATTCATTCGAAAGATCTCATTGAGCTTCACATTTTTGCTTTTGGAAGCAAGTTTCTAGCTTTTCTCTACCGTGAGATATAGCCGATTTTCTAGTTTTGGCGTCGAAACCTTGTCATTTTTGCAGAAATCAAATAATCCAACATTTCTTGAACTATGCAAGCCGTAAAATCAAACTAAGGGCGTCGATCTGAAGGTCTCACAGGGACAAATAATCCGACGCATGATCGTCTTCCAACTGCTATCCTGTAGGCTGCTATCATAAAAAATGTAGTTTTTGCAAAAACACGACCAATTTTTTTCCAAAGATTGTAGAGCATTCACAATGCGAGCTGGGAGGGCTGCTACTGAACAAATGTGTTCTCCACAAATATACCCAGGGACGATTTTTTAGTTGCCCCGATTGCTGCTTTCTAGCTATAGTAATCGCTTGACAAATTTGGAAAAAGTAGGTAAAATCCGGGTTACGCACGCATTTCAGCTTATTTCTCTATAACGAAGAGCGATTTCACAATAAATAAAAAATCGTCCCCAGCTATTTGATGGAGGTATCGAATGATATAACCGATGTCTCGCGAAAAAATTTACTTGAGTCTGCAAAAATTCCGGAAAATTATACTTCTTCTAAAATATGTTAAAAATATTTTAGAAAAGCAACATTAGTTTCGTGGCATGCATTAAAAAGAGAAAATGTCAAGCTACATTTTGATATAAAAATGGCTTCTTAACTCCAAGTAATGAATGAGTTATAATGGTTCAAACTTTATGTGACCAAAGGGAATCACCACCTTAAGATGAAAGAAGGAGTTAAGGCGGCTTTGAGAAACGCCTGATTTTAGTTATAACTTAAGATACAACATTTAGTTTGAACTTAAGTTGGAAAGTTAAGAAGGGCTTTCTGCAACATCTTAAGACGTACGACGACCTTATGTTGCAACTTATAGCTTAAGTAGGCTTTGTGAAACGCACCCCAGTAATCGGGGCAATTAAAAAGAGTCTCTGGGTATTTTTGTGTGAAACACATCTGCTAAGTGGCAGCCCTATAGCATGCACACAAATGCTCCACAATCGCTGGAAAAAATGTGGTAGTGTTAATTCACAAACTACATTTTTGGTGATAGCAGCCTACGGGATAGTAGATTTCCGGAAGACAACCATGCCTCAGACAATTGCAATCTGTGTGTCCTTAACTCCTTAGTTTAATTACACGGCTTGCGTAGCTCAAGAAGCAATGGATTAGTTGATTCCTGCAAAATGACAAGTTTTGGACGCCAACATAAGAAATTGATAATATCTGTCGATAGCAAAAAGCTAGAAAGTTACTTCAAAAAGCAAAAATGTAGAGCACAAAAGATCTTTCGTATTAGTCATTGCTATACAGCTACTGTCTACCTGTCAGACACCGGCAAAACTGCCCTGAACGGAAACGTAGACATTTTGAAGTGTAATTGCGCGGAGGGTGTTAGAATGCTAAAGGAACTTATCTTGGAAAGTTTCGTCGAATTCCGTCGTAATTTGGTCCGTCAATCTAGAATACATGCCCCATTAAGCTTGTTTTCAAAATTATCTTCTTTAGTGCTACGTTAATGCTGTTTAATTTCCCAGAAGAACCTCTTGCCTTTATTCTATTGCCCGGGCACTACTAAAGCACTAAGCAAAAGTTGAACATTGTTCAACATCTTAAGGCACTGCAAAAGCACAAAAGCACAAAGTACAAAGCAAAGCACAAAGTGCTACAGATGACCATGAACCGGGAAAGCACAAAATACAAAGCACTGTGCTTTTGAAGGCTCTTAAGATTGAGCATGAACCGAGAAAGGAGAAAGCACAAAGCACTAAAGCACGAAGCACAAAGCACTGCGAGCATGAACCGGGCTTTAGTTGTCAATGCTCTCAATACTGCTTTTCATATTTTAATAAGCATTAGAATTCTTATTTGGTAAACATCAAATAATCACCGCAGAAATTCTTTGCTAAAAGTCATAGTCTTAGTAATAGTAAGTAAAAACATGATAATTTGCAGTATTAATCAACTATTAGATGCATTGCAAAAGCCAAACTTAGTTGCAAGAATAGTATTTTTTACCTTTGCCAGTAATGTAAAATTTGAAATTATACCAGTGACAATGGATTTAGTTCTTAAGGCAGTATATTTTCTCCCTTTATTGTCTAAAAACAAGAATGTACTCTATAGAATTGTACTGATTTACTGAAAAAAGATTTACTGACACGGTGACCATAGCTATGTATACAACATTACTAAATTTAAGGTTGCAGTATAGGCCTTTAAGATCCGACGAGCAACCTTATTATTGACGCAGTACATCACGAAATTTCTGGAGATGTTGAACAGCTGTAGAGATTAGGACTGTAACCATCTATGAATTGATTAAACAGAATTAGAAGATTTTGTTTTGGGGAGTTTTGGGGAGTGTGCGTTAGTCTGATTCCACAAGAAGACCAGTTATCTGACCAACCACTGAAACTAAAAGGTTACGCGAGTTTATTACAAAATTTACAAGAAAACTATGCAACGACAATAAAATAACTCCAATATAAATCAGTTTTAATAACTATGACAGATAAAATATTCACTGAAGAACAAACCTAACTTAACCAAACCTAGTCTTACGTTGTCACCATCAGACTGGGGATTAACCCTTCCTTAGACCCGGACAGAGGGAACTGTAAAGGAATTAGACAAGGTTATTTGTACGTCATAAATCCAACAGCAGGCGATTAAACCGATATTCAGGAGTGTTCGCCGCATTTGCTCAGGACACAGCAAAGAAATGTGAGCTGCACCAACGCAGATGTGTTAATATTTCTAATGTTAATTAATTAAAATTGATTCCGCATGGGTCCCTGACATAGTGAGAATGTTACTGTTTCAGCAATGGAAGAAGTGGTCACATCAGGAGTTAGTTTTGAAAGCTTTCTTGACAGAGTCGGACCACTTGGAAGGTACCATTACCAATTTCTACTGTGCTCAGCAGTCGCCGTATTGTCCTGGTGTGGAGGATCCATGGTTGCAATGCTAGCAAACGTGACGCCAACATTGTTCTGCCAAGATTCCCCTGGACTAAATACTACTCAGAACTGTGAAATTGTAGAGAATTGCAGCAATGTGACAATGGATGCCGGATTTTATTCGATTGTGGTTGAATGGAATTTGTTTTGTAGAGATGCGTTTGTGCCGGGCTTATTGGCCACTGTCCAAGGACTGGGGGGACTTGTGGCGATGCAGGTCTTTGTTCACTTGCAGGACCACTTTGGACGTAAAAAGTGTACTTGTTATGGATTCGCTGTTTACGTGATTTTCGGCCTCTCAACGGCATTTTGCCCAAACTGGAAATGGCTGATAACGATTCGGTTTTTCGCCGGATTTTTTCTGACCAGCAACAGTTCGTGCTATCTATGGCTGATGGAGTTAACCACATCTCAGCACGGCGTTGTGGTGAATTTGACCAACAATTGGTTTTACGCCTTTATGTTTAACGCTGCGCTGGCATATTTGCTACCAACCTGGCGGAAGCAAGTGTTTGCTGTAACTGCCATTTCGATCCCGATTGTGTTTGCTTTTTGGTTGTTTTTTGACGAAAGCCCGCGGTGGTTGGTACAGAAGGGAAGGTTGAAGGAAGCAGCCAACGTCTTGAATCGAATGGCAAAACGAAACGGCAAATCAATTCCACCGATTACGGTAGAAGAACTAGGTCTCATTGAAAGAGTGCATCATAAGTATAAATACAATACTTGGCATATTTTTGCAAATGGCACTATCTGTCTCAGGGCATGCATCATATTCTTTGCAACATTCTCGGTTTCTGTCATTGTCAGTGTGTTCTTGTTCGACATAGGTAACATCAGCGGTAACCTTTATCTTAACACCTTCATATATGGACTCCTTCGGGTACCTTTGGTATTGGCAATATTTTTCCTGGATCAAAAGTTCAAAACGTTTGGACGCCGAATTTTGCTGATATCACCACTGGGGGTCATCTCCATATTCTTCGCAATTGTGTCCATAAGCCTGATAGCCAACGGGCCACCAGTTTTGATCACCATCTTCGGCATGCTGGGGGCCGTCACCTCTCAGATGATGTTTGTCGCCATCGGTCTCTATGTGGTGGAACTCTTTCCTACCGTAGTCCGTACCATCTGCACTGGGTTTTGCCTAATCGGTTGGGACGTGGGCATGATTGTCGGAGCTCAGTTGATCTACCTGGCCAGATATTGGCGTCCTTTGCCATTTGTAACAGCTGAAGCCTGTACCATCCTTACCATCATTCTTTGCTACTTTTTCCTACCGGAAACTAAAGGAATTGACTTGCCCGATACTTATGTAAAAACGCTGCGACTTAAAAAGAAGAAGTCTCGATTGGCATTAGACGAATCCGAAGCTCCGTTACAAATAAATTGAACTTTACTTCCCATTTAGTTCTACAGTGGGATAAATCTTTAGTATGGGTTAAATATTTTTAGTTATAGCTTCAGCAGTAAGCTGGTGTCCGTTTTGGGTTAACTTCTTAACTAATCATAGGCTTAATTTGTCGTTTTTTTCATATCATTACAGCGTAAGCTATTTTCGGTTTGAGAATAAAAGACTTATAAATGAATGCACAGAGTTCAGGGCATGGCAGATTTTACCATTAAAGTTTTTATCACAAATGGAAATACAGTGACTTCAAGCTGTTGAAGATGAAAGCTTAGGTAATCAAATGATCTTGATGATTGATTGGTTAATAAAGCATCAATCAGTCATAGACAATTTATAAATTATTTTTAAAATTTTCATTTTCTTCATCGTCCTTGCTGATTTTCCTTACAGCATCAGCTTTGTGTTTCAAGCAGAGATTAGATTAGAGAACTATGATATTTGCTCAGGTATGAACAGACATCTTATGGAATACTACTTAACAGTTGCTAGTCACCCAGGCAAACAGCATGATGATTTAACGTCTAAACTGATCTCGTATAGTTTCGTTTCGTTTGATCAGAAATTGTTGAGCCACTGTTAGCTTCTTAGATAATATCTAAATTTCCGAATGCAACCTAATTTGGTTCTACTGTTTTATTAGTCCGACTCCTAAATAGCTAAATATGGCAGAAACTCTCTTCTCTGTGGTGAAACGGTTGATTTGTGATTTTAGTTAATAGACAAGCAATATAACGTCTAAGAAACTTAATCGCTATGTTAAATATCAGCGCTCGCAAAAGTATAACTTCAGTGCAATTTAAAGTACTTACAAGAAACATAGTAACTAGCTTCCAGATGGCAAAATAACCCGGTTAACGCGCATATTTTAGAATAGGAGGAACTACAGGAAATATTCAAAAAGTCTCAGATAATAGTTAAAAGCAAGGTGTTTAAATTGCTGAGAAAGCAGCTCGATTAATATTTCTAATCAGACTTGTATGTTCTGTCATGAATCAACATGTATATTGAATCACGATCTCTACTCAAACTGTTGGCTTTGTTATCTGCGGCTACCTTGGGAACTGCTCTAACCGGAAATTACATCTTCAAACTTTCGAACAGGTTCAGTTTGCCCTGCGCTCCTCCTAAGGGATCGTCCAGAGGTATATACAGTTTTCTTTTCGTTTTCCGTAGTTTCTTATGTTCTGCATATAAATTGATCGTGATTGGGTCGAAATGGCATTTCAGCCTCTATCAGACAGGTGAGGGACGTCTCCTCTCATTTTCTGCTCCTGAGTTTTTGCTGCCTTGCGTTTTGTCGTTTTGTCATATATTCAGCTTTTGGGGTTTTTAAGTTTCAACAAACTTTCAAGAAATTGTAATCTTGCCTGGTCACCTGCTCATCCTTGACTCTGCTCCAGTCCAGAGCAGGCCTTCTCCATTTTTGTGATAAAACTGGAGCCAGTTTAGGATATCATACGACTTCATAATATGCACAGGAAATACCCATAACGCAAGATTCAGCTCTTTGAAGCAGACTTGGTAGCCTAAGGTTTGATCCAAAAATGGAATTATCAGTTCAGCACCCGAAGCCCAAAAAAATCTTTATGCTTTACAAAACACTACACGATGGCAAAATCGGAATGGAATCTTGCTCATGCTGTATATAATTTGAAATTCCTTTTGAATTTACAGTAAACGGCCAAAGCTCTAAATTGTTTCAAATGAATAGAGAATAGAATAGAATAGAATAGAATAGAATATTGTCTTTGACAAAAGGGAAAATGATATAACAGTAGCCGTTCTGACAATTCCAATGACAGCGGTTTCATTTTCAGCCACCTATTACATCAGCCTGCGCGCTGTGTTTGTCAACGTAACCCAGCCAAGTATATCCTACACCTATGCCTGCTGTGACTCTAACGAAAGGGCACCGTTTGGATGTGAATTGGCAGTGCGTGTCTTGGACGGAACAAATCCGCAGAAGGCTTGGGAAGATGAATGGGGAAAGCGGCCCGCTCTTGCAGGACCCCTTCCAGGGTATATACCGTAAACTTGCGACGAGTGTTTCGGAGTGTATTTTTAGGCGCTATTTGGTAAATGCTAAAGCTCGGTTCATATTTGGGATCATGGCACTTGGGATCTCACCTTCCGGTCTTGAAAGTCGTAAACTTTCATAAATCGAGTGAAATCTAGTGTGGGTATTTTTCGACCACTCCTGAGTTTAATTCAAATATAACTAACTTTTTCGATTTTCAATAGACCTAATTGTTTTGTCTCTAATTTCGCTGAAAAAACGTGTACAAGTGTATTCAGAAAGTACAACGCGAATCTGTAGTCCTTTAGTCTCAGCCTTTTGTTAGCTTAGCATAAGCTTTGCATGTTTACCCTAAAAGGTCAATTTTCCTAGTATAGAGAGAAAGCCTGTTATTATGTACTCTTGCTCAGGCTTAAGCCTAATCGCCGGCCTCGAACACTAGAACACACTAAAATAGACAATATTTTGAAATGTTAGCAATACGTAACTGAACGAAGTAC
>JASAND010017913.1:0-10366 GCA_030248195.1 Trissonchulus latispiculum
GCATTTTTCATGCTCCACCGGAGCATTTTTATTCTTGTATAATGATGTAATACTACAATCTGCAATACAACTTACTACATACATAAATTATTTCTTTATGAAAAATACTACTATCATAATACAGAAACTCCATACAAACATACAACTTGACTTTGTATAACACCAAGAGTACATGATAAGAGTGTGACACTAAGTCTAGTCTCTGTTAGCAGAGCAAAAACTATGCTCTGTTTGTTAATGGCTGACCCCCTCCCCCCACAAATTGGACCCGTCACTTCAAAGAAATTAGCACGCTATGTTTGTGTTCTAAAGTTCGCAAAAGACGCACATTGAACCAACTGAGTAGTTGTGTTTTCGAGCTACAGCATGCAAGCGTAGCGGCCAAATATGTTTGAAGAGATGTGTCCAATTTGGGGGGGCGGGGGGGTCAGCCGTTAGCGAACAGAGCATATAGTTTTTGCTCTGATTACAGCGACTAGGCTTAGTGTCATACTCTTATCATTATGCACTATTGATAATACCAAGAATAATACCAAGAGTACATAATAGATAAGAGTATGACAGCTGGCAAGCTCTCCGTTATCACCAGAAAGTACATGCTCTGCGCGCTAACGGCTGACCCCCCCCCAACAAACATGTACCTAGTGATCTCCCCACAAATGTGTACCCAGTTACACGTTTCTGTACGCTCACTCGCCGTATCTTTACGTGTTAAAGCTCGAAAACACATCGCCTGTTGCGTCCAATTTGTGTCTGCTTCGAGCTTTAGAACGCAAAGATAGCGTTCCAATTTTTTTTGAAGTGACCATACACATTTGTGGGGGGGGGGGGGTCAGCCGTTAGCGTGCAGAGCATGTACCTGCTGCTGATAAGAGAGAACCTGCCAGCTAGCTGTCACACTCTTATGCATTATGTACTCTTGATAATAGTACCTATTGCTTTTCCAGGCATGCACAGTTTCTGTGTCTCCGATGCCATGCTGTAACGCCTGGTCGTCCAGAAAATCAAACATATACTTGACACAGAGGGGAAGGGCTGAGCCACGATGTGCCGTCGAGAAAACTGTTTCAAACAGATCTTCAACAAACTTTTGCAGGGTACCCTGACAACAGAACAAAATAAAGCAAATTCAAAAAACATTATTAAAATTATTGCACAAAGTGTAAGACAGTTAAAACAGCAAAATGTCAACAGATACAATGAACAGGGGCCAGTATCCAGCATTTTGAAAAGGAGGGGTCCGGGCTAAATTTTTTCCAAAAATTGTTCAAATTGGGGCCAAAAATAGCTAAAAATTTAAAAATTAACGAAAAGACCGGCCCCCCTGAATACGCCTCTGAGAAGTAGATAGGATGGGGGGAGGATCCATAATTCTTTAGCTCCGACAAATTTTAAACAATTAACCTTGAGCATTAATTAGCACAATTAAGTATGGATTACAAAAGAGGATACAAGACACAATTAGGTATGTGGTAACAGTTGTACCTTAGTAGTCAGCAGGCGCGTGAGGTAAATCTCTGATACCATTTTACCCAAGCGGTCCGGCTGATTAAGATCTGTATCCTGCGGCTTTACCTGAAAAAAATCAAAGGAAAAACTCAAAAAAACTAATTTAATCACCACAAAACCACTAAACACATCACCCCCGCAATGCAATGTTACAAGTGACTATTTACTACCAGTATTCTTTGCCTACAAAACATAATCCCATTCCAAATACAGAGATTTCCGGTAGTAAGAATTTTAAAATCAAAATTTTAGATAAAATCTTTAAGTTACACACCTAAGAGCTACACTCTACTCTTTCTGTCTTACCAAATGATAGAGTCTATAGCCTGCTTCAGGATCCTTCTGGTGGATAGGGGTGGATTGGGGAGAGCCCAGGGTCCCACCACGGCCCAGGGTCGGACTATTTTTCAGGGAGAATGTACCTGAAAAAAGAAAAACCAAAGTAAAATGCCGAATTCATAAATGAAAGGACATTGCGCAACAAAATCGTAACAGTATGTTGGCTATGACATCACAGTGGCAGGTTGGCAACAATTAATTATAATAATAGGAAGTATACAATAATAATAAAATTAATAACAGTAATTAATTAAAACTATTAATTAATTTTAATTTTTTTTTAATTTAAAAATTAATAATAACAGTAAAAATTAAAAAATTAAAATTTTAAATAACAATTGTCAAATATTATCAAGAAAAGGAGTCATACTTAAGCTCCTAAATGATTTATCCGTGGTGGAATGATCTGACAGAAGGGTGTTGAGATTAAAAACGGAGGACTGTTTTGTGACAAGGGCAAGGGAAGCATCATTCGGCACCTGGAAAAATGTAAGATACAGACATAAAAAATGAAATAAAAATAAAATTGAAAAACCAAGAATCCAGTAGTAATTGGAAGGAATTTGTCAAAAATCATCCTGAAAGGATGCCTCACTGAAGAAGAGTATATAACTGAAATAATTTCTAGGAAGGTACTTATAGTTTTCATGAAAGTTACAAAAATACAGCTAAGGAAATAGAAAGAATTTGTTAAAAAACAAGCAAGTAAAATACATAGTTTTCAGCACTGCACCAGAAAACCTAATAGAAAACTAGGATTTAACATAATGGATATAAACTCATATTTCTTTACAGTCTTCCTTCGATAAAATACTTTCCTTCCGTAGCTGTTACGGATAGTAAAAAAAATTGGGGGGGGGGGGAGGAGGGGTCACCTCACCTTGTGAAAAATAAATTCTCTATCCCCTATAGAAATAAATGTATATACCTTATAATGAGCAAGTGTATTGAGTCGTTTCCATTCCGTGTGTTCCGTTTTCGTGGTCATATCCAGGTCCTGTAGCACCAGGCGACCAGACACGCCCGTACGCCATTCTAGCAATAGGTAGAAAAATAGAAAAGAGAAAAGAAGTTAGAAAATAGAAAAAGAATAATCGAAAGAGTTCTGAAAAAGCATATTACGTACTTTACAAATTTCGAGACAAAGCTCATAATAAGTTTAGAAAATAGAAGAAAAAGTAAAACGAAAGAGTTCTGAAAAAGCATATTACGTACTTTACAAATTTCGAGACAAAGCTCATAATAAGTTCTAATCCAGCTCATGCACCATGTTAAAACATTTAGAACGTTTTAAATTATTGTCCGATATTCCAGCAAACATTCATTATGAGTGTAGAAACTGGGCCAAAAATTTATTATATGGTAAATTTAAAAAAAACTCTAAATTATTTAATCAAGAAAGGTTTCAATTTTTACCGAGATCCAAATCTTGAGCAGAAGGCCTGTGGGAATAGGGAGTGGTTCGATAGATAGCATCTAGGCACTTTTCTTTTACCTGCAACAGTAAAGAATACTTTTATAAAAATGCTTTGTCCATACTAGGAAAAATTATATAAATTCAAAATCCACAGACGCAAAAACCGATAAGCATGAATGCACGTGTAACAAGTTTTCAGTACATTTACAATAAATGGAGACACGGTTACGAGGTTCACACAAAATTTCCCCAAAACTCTGTAAAAAAAACTACATTTCTAATAGTGATGGGCACTGGATATCCGGATATCCGGACAATTTTTATATCCGGATAATATCCGATTTGGGAAAAATATCCGGATATCCGGATATCCGTGTACATTTCAGTCAAAACAATGAAAAAATTAGCAAATTTTTGACAAAAATTTCAAAAATTTCAAAATATTTTTCAAAAATTCCTCTGAAAATATTTTTGAAACGAAGGCTGAGGCTTGGTTGCATGATAGACATTCACAAATTGGTGAAAAATTGACAACTTAACTGCAAAATCAAAAAATTTTCTTGAAGTTAACTTTGGAATAGGCGAATATCCGGATATCCGTTAACGCAAAATAGGCGGATATCGGATATGAAAAAATATCCGGTGCTCATCACTAATTTCTAAAATCGAAAAACGATTCGAAAAACTACAAAAACCAAAATGAAAACCAAAAATACCTGAGAAATGGTATCGCAGTCCAAAACTCGGACCGGTGTTTCTGGCATACCTTCTACGCCGCTGACTCGAATAACCTAAATTATGGAAAAAACACTTAGTCAATAGTACCATTAAAATTAGCATTTAACAAGTAGTGCCCAAAAAGGGCAAGATTCCTTTGCCGAGAATTGTCTGAATCTTGCTTGTATTGCTTGTCACCCAATAGTGTTAAAGGTTTTATAACTAATAACTGCAACTACTGCACACAGAAGTGATTAGACAGTGAGAGTGCAACAGCCAACTGGCTTTTTAGCTTTTATGTAATATACACTGTGCACTCGGCTATCCACCATTCAGCTAAACCACTTTAAAGCACCTTTTTCCACCCTCACAGTTATCCCTTTCGGTGCGACGCCAAAGCTTTAACCACATTATGCCCAGCCAGAGTTCGTTGTTTTCGAGACAAACTAGCACAAGCTATGCTGCAATAGTTACCATTGAACGATCTCAAGCAGTTGGAAACTTCACGAAACGGCGATTTTATTTCCAAAAGCAAAACGAGAAATTATTTGAGAAATGCAAAAGCCTTGAAAATGCATTTTCAGGGAATTATGGCAAACAAGGAATTACCTAAAACTCGACTAAGAATTGAAAACCTATAACTTCGATGGCGGGCACCGCAACGCCGTTTTCATGTAAAGCAGTGCAAAGCTGCCTAGTGCCCTATCCATTCTAGAAATATTTACTTTAACAGTAACTGTGTCGCTGCAAAATCTAATTTGCATATTGTGCAAGCAAAAAATAGTACATAGCTAGGTATGTGTTAAACATAGGACCTTTTCTAAGAGAACAGAGCTTTTATATGCAAAAGATGCAACAAACCGATCATAGGTATTCCTGCTCCAGCAGGAATAAAAATTAAATATTGAAATATTGCCTAATTTCACAGGTACATATGGAATACTTTCACATCGAGTTGTTATAGGAACTCCCCAGCTTGCTGTTTACCACTAAAATTAAACTAAGAAATAAAAAAAACTGTTAGCACCTACCTCCCCACCCCAACGCACAACTATTTCAAATCATACAAAAATACCCTCCCCCAAATTGGCATACCATTGGATGAAATTCCAGACTTTGTCGAATCAGTTTCTGTTCGGACAGGGAATAGCGCGCGTCGTGTGTCAGGGCGTCTTGAGGCCCCTTTTCCACCTGCTGTCGAATACCCCAGTAAAGGGCAAACAGGGGCTGGCCGGAACATTCCTACAGAAAAAAAACCAAAAAATTGTTTTTGAGAGCAAACGAAGGCAATCTACAATGTAAAAGTTCACTAAAAATCATTAATACATAAAAAAGTTTAACGCCACAATAATGTACAACAATGGCAATACATTAATATAGTAATCTAACAACACCTCAAACAAAAGAAAATCAGTTTGCATTTCCTCAGGCAAATTATAGGCCAAAACACACACCAAGAATTATATATATATATATATATATATATATATATATATATATATATATATATATATATATAAATGCTCCGACGGAGCATGAAAAATGCAATATGGGTGACATTAGGTGTTAAGCGGACAGAGGACTAGGTTTTAAAACAAGTTAATATGGGAGGGGGGCAGGTTGTAAATGCCAGGAGGACTAGGCTAAAAGCGCACTAATATGGATGGACCACCGATAAACACACACTAAGTGCAAAACACTGAAACAGTCTACTTCTGTCTCTGTTACCACCTCAATTCCAAAACTCCCACACTCTCACCAGCAAATATCGATGCATCAGAAAGGAGAACCAGGCACCGAGCATTCGTTCGGCCACCGACTCTGAGCGCCTGAATAGGATTCTTGGCTGCAGGCGGCGCTCCATTGTACGTTCAATTAGCTCAGCAAGGAGTGTCTTCAGAATCTCAGTACAGTATTCCAACTTCTCCTAAACAAAAACAATAATGTTTCCCTCCTCCCTATGAAATCAAAATAGTAAAAAAAAGAGTAAAAAGCAGTAAGCGGTAAGGCAAAAACGGGTCTACAGACGTATATTTGCATAATTAAGGGGGGGGGGGCTACGAACGGGTTGGCACGACATCGTCGGAGAGAGCTACTTTTTCGCCTATTGTTAGCCAACATATCAAAGTAAAAAAGTTTAGGGTGGGCAACAATATATCTCATATACACCGTTTTTGGCAGGACGCCAAAGTACAAATTTTAGTTCGAAAAATGAGTTTTTTCAAAAAGCTTTTTTCAGCTCTGGTGAATTATCGGCTTGACCGATCTTATCACTTTATACCACAAATGTTTATTGTTACAAGTACTAAATATTAAAAGTATTCCGGCTTTCGAGCGTTGCTTCCTTCTTCAGCAATAACAGGTCAAAGTTTGAAATTTGGCAAAAAGTTGCGAGGTGACCGTGCGCCGCTTTCGATCTAATAAAATTGGCAGCCCCTAGCCTAGCCCAGCTTTTTACCAATTATTAGGCTCTAATTGGGGCAAACTGCGGGTAAGTTTCGAGGGTTTTGGTTTTCTGGTTAGTGTGCTAGCAAAGTTTTCGTTAAGAGATAACCCTTATTTTTAAGCCTGAAAAGCTAGCTAAGCGCAGTAAAAATGGGGTCAAAAAATTTTTTGTCTCCGATTTTGCCGAAAAGGTGCTTATAGGGGTTATTTGACCTGCTGAATCCGAATATGAAATCCGTTTTTCGATATTACGCTTCCTTCGTGCAGTATGCGCTTACAACTGTCTTAAAGCTTTTTGGAGCGATCGCCATCCACACTTCGGGAAATCAATCTAGCATTTCTAAGCTTTGGAGCGATGTTTAGTGATCTAGCTTTCTGCACATCTTGGTACACTCACTGGCCTATAATGCGCAAAGTTTCAGCCGATTCTGCCACAGTACTTTGGAGTAATTGACTCACATCTTCGAAATGGCACCAAATAACAGCGACAATATCGATAACGTAATCTAGCACTGCGAACGCAGGGATTAACGAAATCACGTCATTTTCACACAAGTTAAGCCAGGTACTTGGAGTATTAATTGGAGCAAAGTTGGGTTCATTTGGTAAACCAGAGCTCATTAGACGTTAGTTAACCTCCACCCGTATAGACCTACAACACCCAATTTTTCGCACTTTGATTGTATCTCACAGAAAAGTATACATTGATCTAAGGATTATTTTATACGATATCAAAGCTCTATATGTCAGAACTATTTCTGGAAAATTTGGGTACCGTACCTTGCGCATAGCGATCAGGGCGAGGCGAAGTTTGTGTATGTGTCATGTCGAGCTTTGGACCGACAGAACCAACTTCTGATGGCTCCACAGCACGCTACGCTGCATGGAATTCTTTCAAACTTTAAACTATTTTACACTAAACCTAATGCTATTATGTGGCAAAAGACTAGCTAGCTTTTTCAACATTGAACTTTTAGTGTTTTTCGTAGCCCCCCCCCCCCTTAATAAAAAAACAAATAATGAAATTAGGTGCAATTTCAAGCTATAGATACACCAAGCAAACAGCAACCACTCGCTAAATAGCGCTAGAAATTAGAAAACATTAGCCCTAAAAACAAAAACTTCTCTAAAAATGCCAAACCATCCAAATGAATATCTTTTACCCATTGGAGGAGATACTTAGGCCTAAAGTGGAAGTAGTCACAAAAATTTCCCAACTTCAAAACCTCTTAATATGCCCCCTCTTTAATTTATCATAAAGAAATAATGAAAAACGCCTGCCTGCAGTCACTAAGGCCGAAGCCTTAGTCCGAACAGGAGAGAGCCATTGGGCGCTGTGAGCGCTCTTACCCAGAGAGAACTAGTCTCTGGAGCTCCTGCCTGGTTGTCCCAGAAGGACAGCCAGCTCGGCTCTATCTGTGCTGCAACATAGCCAGAGAAGGTTTTATCAAAACCTCTCTGACTGTGCTATGCACAGAAAGAGGACTGCAGTGGCCCGCGGATCTCCGTAGAGATACAAACAGCATTTACATCAAGAAAATGAGGTAAACTTTAATTTATATTACCCTACCTGCAATATCACCATCATAATGGAACCAACGTAGACCCGATCACGGCCCAGAAAATATCGGGACGCCTCCAGGGTCCGAATCAAACAGAGTAGGAAGGTTTTGTTCATCAACAGCTGATTCAGCATTCGCAGGGCCTTCTCCATATTGATATTCTAGACAAAAATAGAAGTCAACAAAAAAGTCCAAATGATCAAATCTGTGGAAAAATAACTGAATCAAAGCGAAAAGCAAAGAAACGAAAACTGGTATATACAGAAAAGAAAGAAAAATTTCAGGAACAAAAGTTAGTGTGTGGTTGAAAATACGTATGTATAGAATGAAATATATATGTATATATAATATATAAATATATATAAATATATATATATATATAATATATATATATATATAATATATAAATATATACGTATACGTTATGAAATCCCGTTTCAAGTGAAATAGATTGAGTTAAATCTAATGGTTCTTTATCACAACTTTTTCTTTCCTTTGTATTTTCCTAGATTAAACATTTCAGAATGTAAGCTTCAATCAGCACCCATTAGACCAGCTGCCGCCAAGTACCGAAAAAACTTACAGGAGGTGGCGGTACAAGCTCCTGTGGACCCGTGGGAAACAAGATTCGAAGGGCATAATCCCGATATGGTAGGAAGGGTATACCCTGCCCGGTCATATCCGCAGTAAATTCCGTCATATCCGTTTGCAGTTCAGCAAAAGCTGAAACAAAATAGAATAAGTCAAAAGGCATCAAGTGGTTCCCGCCCTACATTTTCCCCGAGCACTGGGCTTATTTTCTGTGATTAGATTTGTTTTCAGGCTTTGCCACTATTACAACTTTTTATCTACGCAAAGAGAGCTTTCAATTGTTTCTATTTATCAACATAACCCGACAACTTTCAATTTGACCGATTTTGACAGTTTTTGGCCATTTTTGACACATTTGTTGCCCCGTAACTCATTTTTCCTACATTTTGACGCTTCGGCCCTATTACAAAGTTTTATCCACGCAACGAGAGCTCTCGATTGATGCCGGTATCTGCCCAATCCGACAATTTTTAATTTTGACCCATTTTGACCGTTTCTGGCCATTTTTGACCCCTTTGAGGCCCCGCAACTCATTTATCCTACATTTTTACGCTTTACCCCTATTACAACTTTTTACCTATGCAACGAGAGCTTTCGAATGATACCCATATTGGGGGGTTTCCGCTACTTTCAATTTTGACCCATTTTGACCGTTTCTGGCCATTTTTGACCCCTTTGAGGCCCCGCAACTCATTTATCCTACATTTTTACGCTTTACCCCTATTACAACTTTTTACCTATGCAACGAGAGCTTTCGAATGATTCCCATATCGGGGGGTTTCCGCTACTTTCAATTTTGACCCATTTTGACCGTTTCTGGCCATTTTTGACCCCTTTGAGGCCCCGCAACTCATTTATCCTACATTTTGACGCTTTACCCCTATTACAACTTTTTACCTATGCAACGAGAGCTTTCGAATGATACCCATATTGGGGGGTTTCCGCTACTTTCAATTTTGACCCATTTTGACCGTTTCAGGCCATTTTTGACCCCTTTGAGGCCCCGCAACTCATTTCTCCTATATTTTGACGCTTTACCCCTATTACAACTTTTTACCTTATGCAACGAGAGCTTTCGAATGATACCCATATTGGGAAGTTTCCGACAACTTTTAATTTTGACCCATTTTGGCCGGTTTTGGCCATTTTTGAACCCTTTTGGGCCCCGTAACTCATTTCTCCTACATTTCGGCGCTGTACCCCTATTACAACTTTTTACCTATGCAACGAGAGCTTTCGAATGATACCCATATTGGGGGGTTTCCGCTACTTTCAATTTTGACCATTTGCAGCATCATCGTATCGAGTAATTGCGAATTGTGTGACACTATGGTACCCACGTGCCTGGAGGGTCTTCCCGCATCGGGTGCCACCCTACATGCAAGATTTCAGGCCAACTAGTTGACTCTAGCTCGAGATAAAGGCGGAAAACCCCTTCAAACGGCCGTTTTGGCCGATTTTGGCCATTTTTGACCCTTTTTCGCCTCATAACTCAAAATAGGTACATTTTCAGGCCCTGGCCCAATTACAACTTTTTCATTACTCGCCGAGAGCTTTCTAATGATACCAAAATTAGCTCATTTGGACAACTATTTTATTTTACTCATTTTACTCACGGGGCTGCTCCGGGGAACATCTACTCCCCAGGGCTCCCCGCGCTTCCGGGGCCGGTTCAGGTCCATGCGCAGCCCCACTGAAAATTTCAGCCCGATCGGCCCAGCCAATCTCGAGAAATAGGTGCGGACACAAAATTGTGGACAACGAGTAAGTGTCCAATAAGTGTCCC
>JASAND010017914.1:0-31413 GCA_030248195.1 Trissonchulus latispiculum
TATTGCTTCGTTCAGTTGTGTGTGTGCTCTACGGAGGGGAGAAAACCACCAAACGTGACAAAGGAAACCCAACACTGAGTTGGGAAGGGAGAGAATTATTGAGACAATCAGGAGGCGGGGCTTAGGTATACCCTCTCAACCAATAGCAGTGTAACACATACATGTAAAATGGGGAACTCCCAATAGGATAGCTAAAACCAACCCAACCCGACCTTCTCCGACCAACTAGTGCATATGTGGCAACAAGCCAGCTAGGCAAAAGAAGAAGCGTTGATTTCATTCCCATCTGTGCTTGGCGATTTCATTTCTGGAATGTCGCCATTCCAGAGATTGCAGCCTTTCCGTGGTGGAGTGGATCCTCCCCAGGCCCCAGTCCCTGCTGGTCCCTGTGGAGCCCGAAATTGCTATCACCCCCAGGTCCCAATGGAACCTGCCAGCATGTGGGCAAAGCGTTGGCCCCCACAGGTCTACCCCCATCCCACCTCAAACCCGGCCGGGTTTCCCCGAGGGCGGCACTGAACCGGCCAAGTTCCGCCCTGCAGTTCTGGCGCTCCTGTCACTACTGCTAATGTTGTTGGCTGGTGAAGCCAAAGGGAACAAAAGGTGCACTGAATCGCCCATGCCTTCCATGGGACGTTGTCGCGGCATTTGCCGCAGGGGTACGGAACAGAAGGACCGGGTCCCGGATTAGGATGGATATCACCGGCCAACAACATTAGCAGTAGTGACAGGAGCGCCAGAACTGCAGTGGGGCGGAACTTGGCCGGTTCAGTGCCGCCCCTCGGGGAAAACCCGGCCGGGTTTGAGGTGGGATGGGGGTAGCCTGTGGGGGCCAACGCTTTGCCCACATGCTGGCAGGTTCCATTGGGACCTGGGGGTGATAGCAATTTCGGGCTCCACAGGGACCAGCAGGGACTGGGGCCTGGGGAGGATCCACTCCACCACGGAAAGGCTGCAATCTCTGGAATGGCGACATTCCAGAAATGAAATCAACGCTTGATGGGAATGAAATCAACGCTTCTTCTTTTGCCTAGCTGGCTTGTTGCCACATATGCACTAGTTGGTCGGGGAATATTGGGTTGAGCTGGTTTTAGCTGTCCTATTGGGAGTTCCCCATTTTACATGTATGTGTAATACACTGCTATTGGTTGGGAGGGTATACCTAAGCCCCGCCTCCTGCGGGTCTCAATAATTCTCTCCCATCCCAACTCAGTGTTGGGTTTCCTTTGTCACGTTTGGTGGTTTTCTCCCCTCTGTAGTTTATTTTGTGTGCATTCGCCTTTGGCCTCCCTTGTCAACACAGTTTGGTCCCCCACCCCATCTGTAGTTCAGCGCTCTCCCAGCTCCTGTGTAAGGTATTATTGTTCTCTGTGTGTTTGTAACAGCCAGTACGGCCTTCTATTAGCTACGTATATCTAATATTATTGCTATACTTGTATTGTGTACTTTCCATCATTTATATCTGTGTCGCTATCGGCCTACGCACCATTATTAAACCACATTTATTAATTGTGTTGCTTGGGCAACCCAGTGGGTGAAAATCCCAAATGGGGAAAACAAACCCACCCCTCACAGGTCTTAAAAATTGTCGTAGCGCGATTCTGACACTTGCTGTGTAAAATTAAACTCTTTTTAGTTAGTATGGATCAAAAAGCCCGACCTAGCTAGGTTTTTTTGAGATCTCATGTGCCATTGAAAATACAGCATCAAATGGACAGGTTTCATAAAGTACACATAAAAATATACGTACACATAAACATAGGGCAAGTTTTGAAAAATGCTAAAAACGATAAACGATGTAATTTGATAAAACTTAGTATTCTAACGTGTAGAGAATGGTTTTTTTACGTACAATGGCTAAAATCTACAATTAGACCTCTGCTGGTTCATCCAGCAGCGAAATTGCACTTTTACGGTTTTTTGCCTCTAGCCACCCAGGTATTCAAAATTGCCCAAATCTGACAGCATAGGGTGTCGTAGCGTCCTTGATAATACCGTACTATAGCCACGATTTGTTTCCCTGTTGAGTTGGTAAAAAAATTTTTAAAAACATTTGGGTGGGTTCCCCCCCCCAAAGTGGGTTTTTTCCCTGCCACGTCTGGTGATGTGCCAGACTAACGGTACATCGGATCGGTCTAATTGTGAAAAGAGGAAGACTTGCAGATATTTGCAGATATTGCAGCATATGCATAAAGATTTGAAACTTTTCTAGCACAACCGAGTCGAAAGTTACATCGGTCCAAACTTTTGGCAAATTTTTGGAAGGTTGGATCAAAAAGTAGGTGTCATTTTCAAAATGTCAAAAAATGAGCAGGAGTGAACGAAATGACTTGATCTTTGCACACATAGGTTAGAAAGAGTCGCGCTATCTGCTGGTATGTTTTGGAGCTCCTAGCTCCAACCCGTGATCCAGGAGGCGGGTGGGTTTTCCCCCAAAAAGGGGGACGTGTGTCTCTTTGGCACACCCATTGCATGAGCCAATATAGATTTCTTTTGAGCCACTTAAACTTTAATTATAATTATTCTTTTTTTGGGGGTTCGCCAAAAAGAACTCAGCGAACCCATTGTTTGAGCTAAGGCTAAAACTATTACTAATTGAAACTATGAACCACAATAATTATGAGCCAGATGAACAACTTGTGTTTTGTTAATGCCTATTAAATTATTATTGACCAAATTTGTATTTATTTCTAAGCTATTCACCACAATATCAGGAACAATAAAACAAACTGAAATGATAGCACTGGTTTGGCTTTATAACAACTACTGCTGGACGGGGCGGGGATCCAGAAAGGCAACAGAAAAGTAAAACAGGGAGACACACTGAATCTTTTAGGGAGTTCTCCCCCCAAATAAAGACTCCGTCCATGACTCCGTTTTTAAAATTTGAAGGCTGTCGCTTCTCTCAAATTGGAAAATACCAGGTTAATCCGATTTCCCGTATTCCATGTGTTAATTGTTGCGTAGGTGTGGGATTCCCCATAGAGGTGGGTCCACGATGGGGACTCCCATAGGTGTATAAAAATAGAAAAATTGGGGGGGGGGGGTCGTTGGGGGTTTGGGAGTTCTAAAAATGGGGCCCCAACTATTTCGGGGATTCCCATTTCACCGTTTACACCTATGGGAAACCCAAGCCGACCCACCACGTACCCACTTAAATTTTTGATACACACTCTGATTTTTCCAAAAGTCCTCCACACCTACAGCTTCCGCTAAAAATTTTAAACATTTTGACAAAAACTGCAATTATTCAATGAAATTATTAATTTTCTAAATATAAATCACTAAATGTGGTAAACTATTGCAAATTTAAAATCGTAAATAACTAGCCATTTTTGTTTGGTTTTCATGAAATATTGGGTTTTACCAAACTTGAAAGCAGTTGATCCCACCTTCCTAGTTTCCACCATTCACAATCCAAATTGGTTTCACGGTACATCTATGGGTATTTATTATCAACAAAATCGAGCATCCGCTCCCCCTCCCCGGTTTCCGCACTTTGCACCCTCCATCTCGATTTATTAAATTTTTGCTAAAAATGTAACATTTGCTCCGAACTTTTGAATGACAGAAATCCCTTAAAATTAGTTAGACGTAGCCAATGTTCCTGAACTTTTTGTCATTTTTGCGCTTTCACATATGGTCCATGGATATGGACTCTGTTTAATTTGACTCAAGACATCGGAGGGTGTTCATTCATTCAAAACGTACCGAAATCCCGAATATTCTACGCACAATCTTTTCGAACAACATGCTTATCTAGGCTTATTCTAGGAAATTTTCCTTGGGGATGGCCTTAGGGGGTCTTTCGGAGGGTAAGACATTTGGGGAGGGGCGAAAGTTTTTATAGACTTCTGAAAATATGCTAAAGATGTATATATATATATATATATATATATATATATATATATATATATGTGTATATATATATATGTATATATAGTATTCGCCGAGAAAGTTTTCAGTGCAAAAATAAGTATATAAATTTAATGAGTAAAAGTTTTGAAAATTTTGCGTTCTGAGAGATTTATTTGAGCAGAATTTGGTACCAAAGGGGTCACCCACTTTTTGGGGTGGGGAGTAATTTGGGTGGAATTTGAGGGAAAGGCCGTTTATGGGGTGGGGCCCCGTTCCCTTCCCAGTAGAATAAGCATAGTTTAAGAGCAAGCATGCAATATGAATGACAGTAAAGTTCAAATGGTATATAGCACAAGACGTGGAAAGACCTGTTTCTTTCCACTGGTAGAAACAATGCCTGGTTTCAAGTCATCCAACAACTGCCATTGACCGTCTTTACGACGTCCATAACAGACGAAGTGTCCTGGCTGATAAGAAATGCAAGCACGCAGATGAAATGAAGTATCGGCAGCTTGAATTGATTCTGGAAGCTTTTCAAGAGATAAACTGTTTTCTGGACTGTGGAATGTTGGCAGATTTCTTGGCATCCCGCCGCTCCTTGCCGATGTTATGGCATACTAGCCACAGATGGGGAGGCGCATTAGGTGCAGAAATCGTTCGCTGGCCGCTACAGTAAAAGTTTATTTCTGGTTCGCTTCCTCCAGTTTTGTCTACGACAGCCCTGGAAGGAATTTTATTGGAAGGACCATATTTTCTTCCACAAGGGCCTTCTCCAACTGAAAAGAATTCCGACAGTTGCGCATTCAAGGAAGCAGATATGGAATCCATTTTTGCCGAAGGGCCTATTTCCAGATTCACGAGGAAGGAATTTCTGCTTTCTTGCAGAGAAGGTAATGGACACAGACTGTCATTGCATATGCTTAGACTTTGGCAAGCACCAAAATCCACCGTGACATCCACCATCCTTTCCACTGTCATGAAACAGTCCAATACATCAACTGTATCAGTCGCATTAACAAAGCGGTCGTAAAGCAGCTTCGCCCGAGCTTTGTAGACTTCTGGAAACGAAGCGTTTCGGAGGATCATTTTGGCCAATTGGACGCAATCTGATGAAGAATCTGTAATAATGCTTTGGTAGGCTGGAGAATCTGACATACCAATGAGAATGCAGGAAATCACACTGTCAAAAGTGCAGGTGTTTTTCAAAACAATCGTTTTCCGCGTCTGTGGAAGCTTGGGATTGCTCAAAGCGTTGGCATTCCTTAACAAAGTCACTGACGCAGGACTTGGATGGAGCTCAGGATTGGCAGTGAAGAAGGTTCGCGATTTATTGACAATGCTACAATGTCATTGCTGTTAGGATCAATGTGAAAAACGCAATGTTTAATAGCCAAGTTTGCTAAGGTCAATACTTGGTCGTCTGGATTTTCACCAAGTAGCGGCCAGATGGGCGCAGCGCGCATTCTAAGAATAAAACGTACAATGTACCTGACAACCGTAGTACAACGAGACAAATTTGGAGAAATTGGGCGAACCATTTACGTTTAACTGGGACAGCGGACAGGGACAAATTCCATTTGTCGGACACAAGGTTGTTATTTTATCAAAATACTTTTGCTAAAATTTTATTAGACTCGTTTATTTTATCATCATTTATATATACGTATATATACGTATTAGTATATTAGCGCATGCATAATACATGAGTATGGATATTCCCTTAATGACAAGGACGTATATATATGTATACGTACGTGTCGTGCATATATCACTTGCACTGCAAGGACATGGATGGGTACCGGAAAAAACTACTACTAAAATATGGTTTCTCCCTGCGTCCTCCGAAAAAAACTAGTTTTTTCCGCTTTACTGGAAAACTATTTTGTTTATCGGAAATAGCGGAAAATTTCATATATCTAATCATAAAATTACGTACATATGCGTGACAGCAGGAAAGCTCTCTGTTATCAGCTCCAGGTACATGATCTGTTCGCTAACATTATATATAGCCATGGGGGAAAACCCACCCCCATTTTGGGGGAAAAAGTGAGGGGTGGATTCCCCCCCCCCCCCCAATTTGGGTTTTTCACCCATTGGGGTTTTCCCCCGCTACTTTTTGCATTATACCAGCCTAACGGTACAACCTAGAGAAGTCCAAATGGGCTTAAAAGAAAGTTCTAAGTACGCCAAGTACGTTGGTATATAAAGTTCTCATCTAGCCCTTATAATAAAAAAGTTCCGGCCAAAATCCGAAAATGTGGGTTCCCCCCATGTCTATATATACCTGTGCAGATTCATGCCGCGAGGGTATGCAGTAGTTCCCATTTGTTCAGGATTACTTAACAAAAGTTACCTAATTCGCCAGTTGTTTGAACGAATACCAAAACATTGAAGAGTCAAATTTTACAAAAGCATATGATCATGCAACTTACCCAATCCTTTTTCAGTTTCGAATTGTACATACAATGGACGTTACCGGGAAATCTTGTATGTACGTATATATGTTTTATGCATAGCAAAATTGTATACTTTGCCATCGTCACACCTGGCCACTGCTTACAAGAACACAACGCAAAAACGGAATGCGTGCTTGCAGCAGTAACAGAGTACGAACGAAATAATAAAATATCCACATTATTCATCGAAATTATGGTCAAAATCAAAATAAATCAACTGTATATATACACATGCAAATAAAATGTATATATACGTTAGCATATCTTGCACAAGCATTTCCTGAAAATACAAATAAAACCATTGAAATAAAACATTGCTTTGGATATTGGAAATTGGAGAGTAAGCACAAATTAGCGAAATCGTGGACATATATAGCTTAAATTTTCAGTGTCTTTGAAACTATAGATAAACTCAAATTAACTTTCCATTCCGTCAAGCAAGTTTTGCATTCCGAGTAAAAGAAAGTAAATGCATGCCACAATTGACACAGTGTTGCAACCATGAACACATATGTACGTATATATATATATATATATATATATATATATATATATATATATATACATATACATATATATACGTGTATGTAGAAGAGTTGCTGAAATGTGCTGGAAATGCTGTTTTTAAAAATGTGGAGAATAATCAACCCGAATTTGCCTAATCACACTCAAAACTACCGAAATTCACATAAATATGGGTATTTTTAGAAGGAGACGGGAGGGAACCCTGGTAGGGGGTTTTCGGGAGATTGTTTAGAAAAAAGAAGCGAAAAATACGAAAATACAAAAACTATATCCAAGTTTTCAAAACATTTGTCATTTTTAAACGAGCAAACATGAGAACATATTGCACATTTTTAGCATTATTTATAATTTCTGCTCACCCCATGCCCAAATTTTTCTAAAAGTAAAATTAACTGGCCAGAGACATTGAAGGGCATAGTTTCCCTGAAAATTTGGAATGGAAGAGCATTTGTAGAAATTTTGTGGCGGCCCCCCGCCAAATAATAGGGGCATGCATGGGGCATTGCTGTACATAATTGGTAGATGAAGGGTTGGGATAAACCAGCCAACCAACCCCAAGCCTTGTTTGCAAAACCCACAGCAAAAATTCTTGGGGGCCCCCAATTTTCACCATGTCTTGCCTTGCGTTCCGGAAAAATTTTCGATTCGAGCTACCAACATCGATATATTGACGAAAATTACAAAACATTGATGAAAGCACAAGAGTTTTACGGACGCAGAAAGGACTTTTATGAAATCTCGTGTGCGGATAAGGAATCAACGCCCCGAATTACCTTATAGGCGACTTTTCGCGAAAATCGGAAACAAAATTTTTTTTGATTGACTTTGATTGACTTTGACATTTAATTTAAATTTAAATTTAAATTTTATTCGATAACTTAAAATAGTGAGTTTGCAAAATTTCAAACATTTAGGCAAGTCGCCGGACCCTCCGGCCCCCATGGGGCGTGGTTTTAAAATTGTAGGGGTTGAACTATAGTTAAAAGTTAGTGGTTCCTTCCAGTTGCAGGGTTGGGAGGCTTGGTCTTGGTTTCGCCTAAAGAAGCATAGGCACAGTTTCCCTGGAGCTTTGACTGGGAGGGGTAGAATTTTGGAAACTGTGTTCGACCTCCGAAATGCATATAATGGGGCTTGAGAGCGAATTTAAGTCAAAATCTTGGAAACATTTTTCAAAAACTGACCATTTTTGGCCAACTTTTTGGGTCCAACAATCGCTCGGGGGTGAGGGGATTTGGGGGTAGCCGAAAGTTGAGGGAGGGTATGTCCAAAATTCTCATAGGGGGTAAAGTTGGTTAAAATTTTTGGGGGGATATTCCCCTCCCCCCAAAGAAAACTATTCTCAGCAGTATCGCTGGTCCCTCTCGCCAACACTCCTCCAAAAATACTTTTAATGGCAAAAATCGCATTTTCAGCTGTTTCTAGTGCCAAAAATAGTCCAACCATAAAGTAATTTAACATTGTACATTTGACTTAAACTCGAGTCTTGATTGCCAACATGTTTCTAAGCCCTGGTTCCCCTACACTTCCGCCATAGTTTCCTTGAGGGGTGCCCAAATTTTCGACCAAGTTCCCCCCTTAAATTTTTTGCTTACCCTCCCCCAACTTTCGGCTACCCTCACCAGCGAGTTTTGGACTCAAAAAGCTAAATTTGGCCGAAAAATTGTGAATTTTTGGAAACATTTTTCTGAAAGTTTGGCTTAAAACCGCTTTAAAAGGTGCAAAAATGCCTAAAACGTAAAAAACAAGCCTTATGTTGAAGAAAAAATGGCTAAATTACGGAACATTTTGTATCTTTTGGCTATTTTTCGAAATTTCTGAGTTCCGAATTCTGGGGAGGGGGGAACCCCCCCCTCACATTTCGGGGGTCGACCTCCAAAATCCCAAGATAACCCCCCAACAATTCCAAAGTTCCGGGGAATCAATGGCTTCCCCCAGGCATAGGTGTAAGGGGGGGTCGAAAAATGGCCAAAATTTGGGCATTTTTAATGTAGATTTTGCAAACATTTTCAAAAAGACCAAATTTTTGGCTTAAAGTCTTTATTATTGCGATAACTACACGTTTTTAGCAGTATTATGGACTTTCTGACTCTTTATTGACCTTGTTTTGGACTTGGAAACATGTTGGTAAACAAGTTTGTGAGTTTAAAACCACTGTCTAATGATAAAATTACTTCATGGTTGAATGTTGTTTAGTATTAGAAACGGCTGAAAATGCGGTTTTTGGCATAGAAAATTTTTTGGGAGGCTTGGGGGGGTCCTGGGGTCTCCAAAGGGCCCCCCCCAGAAAAAGTTGGAGGGAGTCTCCCCCACCCCAAATCTCCGTTACACCTATGTCCCCAGGTACGGCCGTAGCCCATACCCCATTGAGAAAATGTTTTGGGTGGAGGTAGCCGAAATCAGGGTGGGTGGGGTCAGCCGGTTTTGGGTGGGGCGGGGTTAGGATCCCGAAAAATCGAATTTGGGGGAGGGGGAGGGTAAAAACTTTCTTCAAAATGTTATGAAAAAATTAGCGATTTTGCTTTTTACAACCAAAAACTAGTAATATTAGAACCATTTTGGTTAGTTTTTTTGAAAAAAGGAAACTTTGGCGAAAAAGTTTGAATTTTTTCTAATTATTAACCTCCGTTTCTGAATAAACCAAACTTGGCTCAAAAGAAATCTATATTGGCTCATGCTCTAAATTTCATGAGTAATCTGGCTCAAAAGAAATTAAGTTTGGCTCATGCAATGGGTGTGCCAAAGAGACACACGTAAAAGGGGGTGGGTTTTTTCACCCCATGGCTATACCCTATGCAAAAGACTAGCTAAGTTTTCCTTACAGGTTCCTAGAAATAGGCTTAGCAAAACTTCGGAATTCTTAGGTTTTGGAGATGGTTTGAGGAGGTCAACTTTGAAACACAATCAGAATCGATAGCTTTGGCCCATACCAAATGTCTCAATGTCATGAAACGTTACCAGTTTATCTTGTACCAGCTATGTTTAGGTTTGGTTTTATATTTAAAATTAAAAACCGACAAAAACTGCTTTTACTATTCACTACAGGCAAGAGTATATAATAGAAAGAGTAAGGCCGCAGCCTCTTCCTCGTGATCCACGAGCATCACATGACGAGCATTTCTACCTTTTACCGAATCATTGCTTTGGCTGTCGGTACGGGGTATCCATACCTGAATGATGTTCTCCAGTTACTCCGTGGGGCCATTTTTATATCAAAATGTACCTTGACGTTTTCTCCTTTTAATGCATGCCACGAAACTAATGTTGCTTTTCTGAAATATTTTTAACATTTTAGAAGAAGTATAATTTTCCAGACTCAAGTAATTTTGCAGACTCATTTTTTCTCGGGACATCGATTATATCATTCGATACCTCCATCAAATAGCTGGAGCCTGTTGCATAAAACACTAATAGTAGTCTAATAGTGATTTAATAGTTCAATAGTCAACAGTTCAATAGTAGTTTCTGTTGCATAAAATTCAATACTAATGAACTACAATTGAACTAATAGTTAATAGTGTTTCAATAGTGGTTCAATAGTGGATTTCAACAGAGCTTGTTGCATAAAAACCAACACTACTGAACTATTACTATTGAAATTTGCTTTATTTTCTATGAGTGGGTGCGCACTCATAGTTGAACAATTAGTTCTCAATAGCCGCCAATTTTTCACGTTTTAGGGTGTTTTAAGCAATTTTTTTAGAAGCAAATTGTTTGGCTGGAATAAACTTATGTTATGAGTGCACCAAATGGATTTAAATCTTAAAAGACTTCAGTTTCGACAATAGAAATGGTCTTAATTTAAGCTAATTTGTCAATTTAGATTTTTAGTTTAGATTTCGTGCAACCAGCCGATTATAAAGTTCTTTGGATTTTTGTCTGCAATGTTTATTGCAAGAACCCATCAAGTCGTTAAACTTTTGAAAATTATGAACTCCTGCTTCTGCTTGGCTTGAGTGCCTGCAGGTGTTCGATTCCTTTGCTGTCTCTCGCACATCTTAGTTTGTTGCTTCAGTAGTAGTTTTATTCGTACTGTGTTTCATCCACGAATTATTGTTCACTTTAAAGTAGAATTGGCCAAGATGGAGTTGTATAGCATTTGTTCAATATAAAAGCAAAAGTAAGGGAAAAGTTAAAATCTTCAAATCATAAGCAAGGGAATTGACAAATTAAAACATGGTTTTCAGCAAAACTACTACTTATATAACTCAACTATATAATTGACACTAATGAATTAACAACAACCAATTAAGCCAAAGCGATTTTTCGGCTTTCAGCCTTTCATTGTGGAAACGCTCAAATTGAAACAAACAGAACGTTCTCTCTGTTCACCGCTATCGTTATGTTGCTTATGTATGGTTATATGGTTTTGTGTGTATCATATAATATGTGTCGTGGGAAAGTTTAAACGGCTACAGCTATATATTAGACTATTGAACTATTGAAATTCAATAGTGCTCAAGTTCATTAGTGTTTTATGCAACAGGAATTTCAGTACTGTTGAATCGAAAATCTAATAGTTCAATAGTTCAATAGTTAATACTATTGAATTTTATGCAACAGGCCCCAGAGGACGATTTTTTTATTTATTGTAAAATCGCTTTTCTTTATGAAGAAATAGGCGGAAATGTGTGCGTAACCTGTATTTTGCCTACTTTTTCCAAATTTGTCCAGCGATTACTTTAGCTAGAAAGCAGTAATCTGGGCAACTAAAAAACGTCCCTGGGTATATTTGTGTAGAACACATTTGTTCAGTAGCAGCCCTCCAGCTTGCATGGTGAATGCTCCACAATCTTTGGAAAACATTGGTCGTGTTTTGGCAAAAACAACATTTTTTATGATAGCAGCCTACAGGATGGCAGTTGGAAGACGATCATGTGTCGGATATTTTGTCCCTGTGAGACCTGCAGATCGACGTCCTTAGTTTGATTTTACTGCTTGCGTAGTTCAAGAAATGTTGGATTAATTGATTTCTGTAAAAATGACAAGTTTTCGACGCCAAAACAAGAAAATCGGCTATATCTCAGTAGAAAAAAGCTAGAAACTTGCTTTAAAAAGCAAAAATGTGAAGCTCAATGAGATCTTTCGAGTTAATATAGTCGGAACTGTATAGCATCTGCCAAACGTTCAGAAATTGGGAAAAACCACTCTGACCGGAAATCTCGAATTATTGAATCGGGATTGCGCTAAGGGTGTTAGAACGCTAAAAGAACTTATTTCGGAAAGTTGCATCAAATTTCATCTTGATTTATGCCGCCAAATAACAATATGTGCCCAAAAGGAATCACAAGCTTAAGAAAAAGAAAATTGTTTACTTGTATGAACTTTTATTTAATCCATCGTGCTACAGGAAGTTTTAAAATTTATGCTAAGCTGCTAAATCAAATTTAAACGTTACCATGCGCTAGTTTTCTATTAACTTGGTTATTAATAATTACATCTGCTCCAATAATCTGCTGAAACTAGTTATTCCTGCTGGAGCAGGAATGTATAAAAAGAAAATTAGTATGTCCATTGCAGTATGAGTCATTTCTCCATTCAGAAGCCCTATCTTCAACATAGGGCTAGCTTAGGGCTGAGTTTTTTTGAGAGAGAATATGCAAATTAATTTTGGCAGCTGCTATTTAAGCAGCCGGATGGACAGACTCTACGCAATCTTCGGCTGTCTGCAATCAAAATGGTTGCGTGTTTTTGAGCACCAGTGTAGCTTGGGAGCTACACCAAGGTGCACTAGGATTAGGTAGTTAGATAGTATGTGTAGCCTGCTTTCATTCTCAAGCGAAGCGGGCTTACACTACTATATCGCACTGGATTTTGGTGATAAAGCATAAAGCTTAGAAGAAGCAACAAGGATCAAACGCAAAACACTAAAAAACCGAAGACCTCTTCTGGCGACGTCTTCAAACGGGGACCTTTTCCACCAATTGGGGTGTCTGCTGTCATTTGAAGACCCCAACGGACATAAAAATTGAAGCAAGACCTCAGTTTTTACTAACAAATTATTCAACTGTAGTTGAATAATATCTGGTCTACTAAGGAATACTGCCCCCTTTTGGGGCCTACTTGTTTTGTTTTAGATAGTAAGTAAGTACATACTTTTGTGACAAGTACATTGAACTTAGACAACGGTTACAAAAGAAGCGTTAGTTTTAAAGTGGCAGACTCGCATGACATTACTTTTTGCACAGTTAGGAAGTGTGTCAAATCAGCAATTTCAATTAGAAAAGGAAATTTTATTCGACTTGTGTTGAAACAAAATTAATTACCATATATAAATGACATTAGTAAGGTTGACTTTGACAATGGGGGTTGCTGTAATGTCAAAATTAGGAAGGCTTAATTTGTTAAAAGAAAGAAAATTACTTTTATGAAGTGATCTTGGAACTAATAAATCCGTTGCACTTTATGAGAAACTTCTGAAATTAAACTTGCGACTGTTAAAGGAAAATTAATAAAGCTATAATTATCAGACGTATAATTTACAAGTGTTTTTATTTTTTAGCCTAACTTTGCGGATCTTGAAACGTTGGTTCCATATTCTTGGCCTTGGGCTGCTTTGGTTCCGCTACGTAGCTGATCAGGAAAAAATGGTGCTGGCTGGCCAAAAGGTAAAATAATTCAACAGTTTAAAAAATGTGGAACCTAATTTATACCTAGTTTGCTACGACTTATGACATATACAAAGGCGTCATAGAATGCGCTGTATTGTTGGAGTAAACAAGTATATAAGCAAGACAAAACACAATATGTACAGTTACAAGATATATACATACAAAACGAAATGTCACCAGTCCACTGTCCAACCACATCCAACTCTCTGGGCCAGTCATCTGTCCAGTCACACTGATCGTATGATTTCAGAATCGTGCAATAACACGTGATGAAGTGGGGCCCAACCACCAGGGACATGTCCACCACCACCACCACCACCTTCCGCTTGATGGTGCCCACCCGTCTGGCGTAACAGGTCACCGGTGGGAGAGGTCCATCCCAGTTCTCCTGGGGTCGCTCCCATATGTCCCCCTTCACGGCCTCGTATGAGGGGGCCTGCAGAGTTTCCTCTTCATCTTCTCCATTCTCCCTGGGAAGGGCCCACGGGAGGTAGGGATATTCCAGCCAGCCCTGCAATTTGACGCGGACCACTTGGTGGCTGTCCCCCAACCCAAACCCATCGACGCCGGTAAGGAGGATATGGTGAGCCTCCATTTCCACCTTCCCGTCGCCTTCCACCTCATGGGGACCCTCCTCCACCATCCAGTTCCAAAGGACAAAGAGCGCCTGCCGGACCGCCTTCAGGTAGCTCAGGGTATCATCATTTTCAAACTCGCCCCCGTGTCTTAGGAAGTGCACCAGGAGATAGTTTCTGTTCCCGTTGGGTCCGAACGTGGGGAAAGGCGTCCAGGACACCCCGTAGGCAGCTTCCAGGACCCCCAGGCACCGTTACTTCCAGTTCGCACCTTGGTCCCCAGGGCCCAGGTGAGGGAATCCAGCAGGGCCAGGGAGGTGACATAGGCATTCATGATGAGATATGGTATGGTGAGAATGATGAGGATGGAAATACTGAAAGAATAATGAGAATGATAAGAATGAACGGGAAGGACTAAGATAGAGTGGTTGGATGATATTCAATATGAAATAGAAAGTGTGAAACGTTAAAATGCGTATTTGAAAACTGTACGTTTGATACCATACGGAAGATTCTGGCAAACACAATGGAGGCAGATCTGTGTGGACATGGTCAACAATAGAGATCAGTGGAGAGAAACCATAAACTACTTGATTAATTGATGATGGTGGTACCGGCGAAGCACTGGACACAGTGATGCCGTTTAAAGTAAAAAGTTAGGTATGTTTGATAAACGTTTTGGGGTTTATATATTACCTAACTCACCTACTAAACCTGCCTCGCTCTCTTAACTTGGCGCTTTCTAACTTTTTGGTCAAAGGAGGCTGTGATCTAGTGAAACAGTGATTTGAGATCAAAAAGGTTCCCATTTAATATATAGTTTGTAGCAAAAATGGTTGGGTCGACCCATTTTGGATTAATCTAAGTCACTAGTTTGAAATAGTTCGTTGAAGTCGCGGCAGGAGGTGAAAAACACAATTAAATTCTTGTCTTGTTTTTAAGTTCATAAATCACTTACAATAAACTTGAAACTTATCAGTGTCATAACAACTCAGTAAAGAGCGAAGAAGTAATCATGCACATACAGCTTAAACAATCGAAAAATGAAGCTTGCCTAGTTGTGCAACCTTAGTTAGCATAACAGTATCTGTTATCTTATGTAATATTGATCAATTATCGATTACTGACCAGTTCGTGATCACAACTTTGAAATAAACTTTCGAACTTGAAATTTTCGGCATAAATGTTTTTCAACTTGCTGAACTAGTCAAAGTAACTTTTTAAACAATTTAAACCTAAGAATTAATGGCTTTTATTGTGAGCTGAAACCTATTTAAATTTACTGGATAAATTACAAATGATGTCGAAGCAAATTCTTGATTGAATTTTGCTATTAGGCTTAATTCCATTCCAGTTATACTTAGCTACATACCTCAATGGGAACTTCATCCATAGAATCCATCCTTGGAGAAATAAAATAATCAAAGACTTCTAACTGTCTAAATTCTCTGCAAAGAATGAGACAAATTTAGCTACGATCACGCTAGCTTTTATGTAGTTAATAGATACAATCCTTCTAGATGTCTTATTTCTCAATGTTAATGTTCAATGAGCACTATGAGAAACACAACACATCGTTCAGGCTTTAAAGACATCATTTATGTTTGGTAGAGCTCTACTATGACTGGACGGAACAGTTCCAGTTGTCTTCTTTTGAGATCAGATAGTCCCTTGGGGCAGATTGGCACGATCCACAGAAGGACCACTAAATTTAGCGTGTACGTAAGTGCCAGCAACAGCTTCCCCAATCAAGTCCATATAAGCATAGCCATCATCGAACGTAAAGGTGATATACGGACTCCGAGCTTTCGCCAAATCTTGTCGTTTCCACCTTTGAGTAACCATTAAAACACACATACCCGTGTTGAGCCATGATACAGTTTTTGCTTCACATTAAAGATAAAATTTACACTGACTCATTCTCAGAATAGTTCCTGTATAACTACTTGAATTTAATTTATGTATTATACATACATCAATTTAATATGAATTATAAGTAGAAAATGTTTAGTAGGAAACACAAGTTGCATCATGCAAAAAGAAATCTGTTGTAGTTTTCATCAAATATACTTTTGAAGCATGGATTACAGTTGCGGCAAGCATTTGCTACCAAAACTGACTTGAACGTTGCACTGGTTTATAGCTGGTTTATAAATTGTTGACCACACCTGCTCCCCTCTCCAGGAATGGAGATTCAATTCAGTGAACGTTACCAGTTTATCTTGTACCAGCTATGTTTAGGTTTGGTTTTATATTTAAAATTAAAAACCGACAAAAACTGCTTTTACTATTCACTACAGGCAAGAGTATATAATAGAAAGAGTAAGACCTCAGCCTCTTCCTAATGCATCACATGACGAGCATTTCTACCTTTTACCGAATCATTGCTTTGGCTGTCGGTACAGGGTATCCATACCTGAATGATGTTCTCCAGTTACTCCGTGGATTCTGGTTTGCTGGAATTCCCAGAGACGATCGCGTTAAAGTAGTTGCCTCTATTGAGCAATATTTCATACTCATGTTTATCGACAGGCAGCGACTATTGTGGCAAAAGTTAACTTTTGATAAACGCTACCTGAACTTGTTTATCAAACTCTAGTAGCACTAATTTGACTTTAACTTTTCACGGCAGGAACTCTTTAACTGATTGCACGAGCACATAATATATGCGAGTGTGACACCTACAGCTGACAGGTGCTCTGTTATCAGCTGCATCCTTATGCTCTGTTCGCTAACGGCTGACCCCCCACAAACGTATATGTTCACTTCAAACAAATTTGGCCGCTACGCTAGCATTTGCTGAAGCTCAAAAACACAACTACTCAGCAGTTGGTTAAATGTGCGTCTGTTGCGAGCTTTTGAACGCAAAGATAGCTTTTGAGTTTTTGGAAGTAAGCATACACGTTTGTGAGGGGGTCAGCCGTTAGGGCGCAGAGAATGTACATGCAGGTGATAACAGAAAACTTGACAGCTGCCACTCTTATCTATTATGTACTCTTGCTGATAGCGAAGTCTTTTGTAATGGAAAGTTTAAGGAGCTTAACTTAGAGCTGAAAATTTGGGAGAAGGTTTCAACTAAATTTCCTGAGCATAAATTGGTTCAAATTGTTTACGATTTAATGGATACAGCTTCTGCCTCTGCTCCTAGTTATATCTTTAGAGACCTCGCGTATCGCTGCATAGAATTCCCTCTTACTCTAAAAGTACTTCAAAGAGTAATCCATACTTTATTTAGTATCGCACCTACAGTAGAAGTGAAAATGAGATAGTTTAACGTGACGCAGTTTAGGCGCATAGCTTCTGCGGTAGCTAGAACCGGAACCTGAACCGGTAGTCAAGAACCGGAACCGGAACCGGAACCGCTTTCAAAAATCGGAACCGGTTCCAGTACTATTTCTGGGGTCTAAATATTTCACGACACTGGCCAGTGACTTGGTGTTGTTGACCAGCCAGTACCTGAGTTCAATCCACCTCGGCGACGCGGCACACATTGGCAAACTTCAACTAGTTGTGAAAATATCCTAAGTTACTGTGCTTATTGCTTAGGTCCATACCCACCTTGAAGAAAGTTCCGTTGCAGTGCATCCCTAATATCAGCTCAAGTCTAGCAGTGTTGTTCCAATTAAACTTGATGGTAATGTCGTGGTCCGCGTTATTATCGTTTTCTGGAAACTCAAAAGAAAAGCAGGTTTTGTTTCTCCCATCCTGTCTTTGCAGCAATAGGCTAGCATAACTGCTAACAATAGCTTGATGTTCATGTTAGTTAAAGTTAGTATATAACTTTGTGGTGGCACAAAACTTTGAAATGAAATTACTTTAAATTCAATGGGTCGGCTTTATAGTGGATTGTAACTTAAATTATAAACGTATAAAGAAGAAGATTTTGCATTTTAAACAAATCTGACTGTCTTCCTTCACCTTTCAAAGCTTTTGTTTCGCACGAGGACTCTGTCAATTGATCCAAGTAATCGATGCATCAAACATCACAAATACTAGTTTGACACGTACACTCGGTGCCGATCGTGTGTTGTTTACCGGCTAGCTGAAGGTTCGGCCAGTCACTCCGGCCCGGACATTCGAACGAAGACAGGCCGGCCGGTTAAATACAAGTTTTCTTTTCTGGACTGTTTAAACAGGTAAACCGTCCGCCTTGAAAACTATATCTGATAAGATCAGATTAACAAATAGATAACTATTTCATATTTTTGTGTGTACTTTGGACTGTGAACAACAGTCGAAGACAATCACCAGCTGAGCTGACCGGCCGCCCCACGAAAGATTGGGCCGACGAACAACACCAACGACGGCACTCATTTGAACTAAGATACAGTAGGCGCTGTGTGTATATCAGATTTTCAGATGTAATAAACTTAAAATGAATTAGATTTCCCGGATAAAGTTGAGTTGTTGTCCGGCTTGCGATCGATTTTTCGATTTTCGTGCTCGGCTGACCGTCCCCGCTTTCTTCAAAACCGGGGTGTCACGGTGCAAATCTTCCCCCCTTGCAAATATACCCACGCCGGCAAGATTAACAACTGTTCTAATCCTATCCCTGGGGCAGTTTTGAAGGTGCAGAATTAAAGCTGCAAAAACAAACTTACACGAGGTGGGCTGAGTAGACTAGAGTTCTACTCGGCATTTCGTCAAGTTTGGCACCTAAACTTCAAGTTAAACAAAATCCTTGGTTTTCAAAAATTGTAAAGTCCCCTATGAAATTTTGTACTATTTTGTAACTGCCAACTGCCACATTAACAAAGAACGATTATTAGCAATTAAAATTCACCTAGTTGATGGTTTATTTTATTTAATTTCGATTTTAATAAACCGTTTCATTCATACTTGCTGTTCAAAACTGGCTTGCATGCATCAGGAATTTTGCAAAAGCACCTGATAGGTGAGCATTAAATGCAGCTATCCTATGAGAACGTAAAACAAAGATCATGTTAGAAAACTTAGCTTTAACTTTTGGAATGGATATCCTCTGGTACTTCAAATCCAATTTTCCTAATATGGTTATTCCATGGAACAAGATAGGTTATGGAAGACACACCCAAAGTGTCGACGAACTAAGTTGTGATAGCCAACTTGTCTTTCCCTTAGTAATTCCTTGCTTGAGTTCCATAATGCTCAGTTTGTACTTGACTAGAATTATAAATTGATTGCATGTAGTCCAAAGCACATTATATGTATATACGTACTGCAGACTACATCTTGAGCTTCAAGAAGTATGTATGCACCTTCTGTCTCAGAACTTTTTTTAATTAAAATGAGATATTTTATATCTATGCCAGAACAATGGTTGAACTGAATCCATTGAATTCTGATCGACTTCTCGCTACAACTTTAAAGGTCAAAATTTTAAAAGAATCTAGCTCCAAAAACTAAATTATGAATTAAAGGGAAACTTAGCTTTTCCAAAACGCGGCTACTCTTTTGCACGTAAGTGATCAAATCCCTCGAAAAGATTTTCGTGGCTTTCTTAGGCAGACTATGCAGACTATAGTATGAATGCAGATTAAGTCTCTATATCATATCATAAAGCATACGGGAGCTCAGGCATGCAAGAAAATATGAGACAGTCAACAAGTCTAATCGAGTTGAAATTATAGTTCCAATTATAGTTTCATGGACAGCTCAGTAAATTCATTCCCGTCACCATAGACGGTTTGCACCATCTCTATCACTGCTTGGTGGGCCTCCGAGGCGGAGGCCCCGGAGGCCGCATTTACACCGTAGACTTCTTTATACATCTCACATTTACACCGTTTTCTGCTGGTATCTTGCCGAGTTGTTGAAAATGTTGTAAGTTGCCAATCCAGCAAACACCGCCATTCCGCCCAATACGAACGCCGCTTCTGTGGGGGAGAAAGTTGCGCATGCTTTTATTGAAACCGGAACGCCGCCCAAAGCGTTTTCAAGTACCTTTTTCATGTCTTCTTCTCTTTTGAATTCCTTTTGTCCGATGTCAATCTCTCAGGATTCTTTTTACTTCGCCGTCATCTGGATTTGATATCAGCGAAACGTGCTGTCAGTCAGACGCCGCAGCACAGCAGGCCTGAAAACAGAATTGTTAATGTTTAACAGTTTGATAGTTTTTCGAACGGTGAATTTCGTAGTCGGGTAGTCCGTGTTAGTTAGTGAGATTGTGAGCTGTGAAGCATTGTGAGCGCCTCCTTAATGGACCAATATCGAAGCAAGTCATGTCTCCGCATATTCTCTTGGAATTACTACTAAATTGGAATATAATCCCATTTGATGAATATGTTTTGAATCTAAACTTGAGAGGTTGTGGCGGAAATACAGGCTGGCCGGGCCGGAAGGGTCAGAAGGTTTACTGCTTCTGCTTCTGCTTGCGCCACTGCTTCTGACTGCGCGCAGTGGCCGCTGTCAATGCTTCCAGCCTGGGTATATATGCTAAGAATGCTTAAGGTGGTGGTATCCTTTTGTGCAGTGCTTTTGTGGTGATTTTTTAAAACGCTATAACTTTCGCAATGTTGGGAGTTGCAAAGAGCTTTATACATTTTAAAGCTTATTATCTGTACATTCACATGAGCTTACAGAACTGGCAAAATTAGCAAAAAATAGCAGAAATTTTCTGACAAGCTGACATCAACAGGATGAATATAGACGAAAAGTTTTTGAACATCGATTTCTCAAAACTGAAGAATCGGCCAAAAGTTCTTTTTGTGCCACGATATGAAGGACATATGGGCCGAGGGACGTTTTTTGGATTTGGCTCAGCAGGTCTTAACGGTCGAGAAAATCGGCAAAATGCACAGTAACACGAAATTTCGCAACTTCGCATTGAGTTTTCTCGCTCCTCAGCACGTTTTGGCCCAAACCAACAAAAACGTCCCTCCGCAGAAATGCGAATTTCGATTCTGCCGAAAATGTCCGGAATCCGTCGAGTAGTTTTTGAGAAATCGATGTTCGAAACAAAGTAATCGCAGTTTTGCCAAAATGGTTTTTCGGCCAAATCTCTCGCTGAAAGCAATAAAGTCCGGCTAATAGGTAATCATAAAATGTGCATTTGGACGATGTATCGATTGAGTATAACTAAGCCAATTTTGTCCTAAACATGTGGCAGTAATTTTGAAAAACTGATTTCCTCGAAAATGCCCATTTTTTGACCCTAAAAACAGTTTTTTCTAATACTGACTTAACCACTGGAGATAGCTCAAAGGTTGTAAGAGCAACAAATGCTCATTTTCGAGTCCTCCTTCCAGCTATACCAACCAATCTCGTGTCTTGTCTACCTACTGGGAGCTTAAGGCCAAAAACCAAAACTTTCTTATCTTTTGGCCTAAGAATACGGGACTGGTCCTAAGATGTTAAAGAGCACGGAAATAGGTTATTTCGTAAGTTTTAGCTCTGCGTAAAGGATTAAAGCCGTAGGAGTCAATAATAACCGAAAGGAAACCATCACCTTAAGTGCAAACAAGGTTTACATCAACTTGAACTGTACCAGCTGTCTTTGTTTTTGTTTGTTGCTGTCTGCCCTACATAAGAAACGCTGCTTTTTATTCAGCAGCTGTTGGCTGGCAGTAGAGTTCTTGACCGGCCGAGGAAAACCCAGCCCGCCGGCTGGCCGGACCGGAAGGGTCAGAAGCAGCCGGCCGGCCGGCCGGCCGATCTTTAGAAAAAGGACATTATTTGATTTTTTTGTTATACATAGCCTGGAGTAACTGTATGCATCACTTAATGCTAAAAGTTTTACAAAATACTCGAAAAACGGGGTAAAACTGATACCGGCCGGCATTTCTTGACCGGCCTGCCTACACACTTAATGCAGGTAACATATGGACCAATATCGAAGCAAGTCATGTCTTCCGCATATTCTCTGGGAATTACCACTAAATTAGAATATGGTCCCATTTGATGAATATGTTCTGAATCCAAACTTGAGAGGATGTGGCGGAAATATACAGGTTAATGATTTTTTTCTCCAGTGTTCAGCCTAAGCGTGAGTTAAAATATCATGAAGCCACAGCGTAATAGCTTTAAAATCAAATTGACAGGCATAGTTTTGCTTAGCTTAGGAAATTTATAGACATATCACCAAAGTTTTTTAGCAATGGCATTTAGATGGATCAATTACCAAAATTACTCTTACAGACTCCTCAGTGTGCGACTCTTATTTACAACAGGTTTGCTTTTTTGATGCCGTCCTGCTGCTGCTGCTCCCAAAATTATCTCAACAAATAACATAATACACAGCTATGCGTGACAATCATGTATTTGGGATTTATTTGGTTTCTATAAGAAATCGGCTTCAGTCAGAAAGATTTGAATTCTAATTGAAATAGACAATGCTAACAAATAATGGGACCGACAGAAATTAGTTGATTATTTATTGGTCTAAAAACGTTTTCTAAAGTGATATCCACTGAGTCTTTGTGAAATGTACTCTACTTGAGAATAGGCTTGTTGTGTCAGTCTTGGGTTGAAGAAATAATAATCTAAAATCAATCTAAAAATAATTCTAAAATTTGAACAAACGTTCTCAAACTTAGCTTTAGCTTTTATGGGCCGCCGTTGTGTTGTACGTAGTGCATCGAATCATAGCATAATCACAAACAAATTCATAATAATACCACTTTTCCTAAACGTTGCTGGATAGGATCCCGACAGCATGTAGTTGCAGTTAGAATTACAAATGCTCCATAAACGTCTTATCCACGGAGATTGCAAGTATAATCTTTGATATGCACGACATAGCTTTAGTTTAACCATGAGTACATCATTTATAAAAGAATGACACAGCCTACTCTGCATACATTAACATAGCGGATCCTGGGGGGAGCTTGTCCCGAGAAAATTCTGAGGGGGATTGTACCTTGAACCAAAATTCTTCTTCTCCCATAAGCATATATTAACGCTAATAGTAATATAAATTCAAAATTTTTAAAGAGATTGAGGAAAATTGCAAATTTTTAAAAAATTTTGATCGATTTTTTGGAAAGAATAGGAAATTTTAAAATAAAATTCGAGCGAAGCCGGAAATGTTTTGAATGCCTTCAAGGCTTCTTCTGTGGTCTTCAAGCTAAGTTGCTTGTGGATACAGTATGTTAAAACCTAGAGTACATAATATAGAATTGTGCCATTAGGCACACTCTCTGTTATGACAACCTTATTTCAAAGATTGAACCAGCTGAGTAGTTGTGTATACGAGCTGTAACACGCAAAGATTTCAATTTCACATGCTAATTTCTTTCAAGTGAACATACACTTTTGTGGGGGGTCAGTTGTTAGCGAACAGAGCATGTACCTAAATCTGATAACTAAGAGTTTGCCTATTGTCACACTCTTATATATTATGTGCTCTTGGTAGAACACAAGATGGAAGTCTCTGTAGATAGATTCGGTTCGGAATTAGACATTGAATTAAATTTTGTAATAATAGGTTTTTAGTTTTATTACATTTTAAACAATCATGAGGTTTTTGTTAAGGTTTGGCCCTTTTGCAATAAGTTCGTTCATTTTTAGGTTTTCGTGAACAGAATAGAACAGATTCATTTCTTGTCATCGGAGCATATATTGCAATCACATCTGGGCCTTTATGAGTAATTGTCACGCTCAACGTTTAAGAATGAAGGAATGAGAAGGCCGAAAGGTGTTAGAAACTCTAGTTGCCGCCTACGTATGGGACCCAGCGCTCCTGACACATTAAGCTGAATCTCTGAAGCAAAAATGAAGACTGTCAAGGGAAAATGTTAGCGAGCAGGCAGTGTTTCTACACAGGCAAGCTCACAATGGATGTTGGAGATTTTTGGTAAAGGTCTGAAGTGGCTCCTTTCCTTCTTCAAGCTGGATGAAACTATTGCAGCGTACAACATAGCCTCATGCAACAACTGCAGCATTGGAATTCCGAAACAGTTTTGTTTTCAAAACCAGTCTTGCTATCAATTGGCATATATTTTAAGTTCAATCCAGCTGAAATCTACGGCAATAACCCAACTAAGGCAAGCCTTAGCAGATACTTTTATGCAAACAAAGTTTTTACATGCTCAATTTTACGAATGTAGTAAACGTATACACCGTATTAAAGCTTATGTCATGTGAAGACGATGGTTGGAGCTTTGCTGTAATAACTGATCTGCCAGGATTTGTTGTTATAGCCTCGTTATTTTTAATTGCAATGGATAGGTCTAGCCAAGACAACCATTTTGATATAAAGAATAATGCAGTCCATAATTAACACTAGAGGTTAACATAAAAAATTTCAAAATTTAAAGCGAAATCTGTCAAATTGTAGATCAATCATTCGATAGGTCGTGACAAGGCGAATGCAACGGTGCTAGAATTATAAGTTGATGACTATGATTATATGAAATGTCTTTATATGTTAACAAAAACTGATATTTTCAGTGATTCGCGCTTTTCCCAGTTTAACAAATTCACTTTTTTTGCATCACTGAATCTGCCTCGCCAAAATTTGACAATATCCTATGTTAACTTTCAGTGTTAATTAGTTGTTATAATTAGCAGTTACTGCATTACTTTGCATCAGAATAATTGCCCCGGTAAAAGCCATCCTTTGCACTTAAAAATAATGAGATTGTGAATATAATGAGCCTGTTTAGTTAACAGCAAGCTCAGGTGACATTTTAGCTTTTAAGGTAAATAAAAAATATATACGACACCGGCATGCCCAACTAAACTGTCAAAATATGTATCAGGCAGCGGATGTGGATCTATGCAGACATTGGAAGTTAGTGCTGACTTGTTCCGAAATCAGTGGTCTGTGGCACTGGCACTGGCAAACCTGTGGCACTGTAAGATATTACCAAGAGTACATAATAACTAAGAGTGTGACAAGCTTTTAAGCTCTTAGTTATTAGGCTTGGGACATCATCTGCACGATATCGGCTGACCCCCCCCCCCCACAAATTAGACCTATCACTTCAAAGAAATTCGCACGCTATGCTTGTGTGCTGAAGCTCGCAATAGACGCACATTGAACCAACTGACTAGTTGCGTTTTCGAGCTTTAGAACGTAGGCATAACGTGCGAATTTCTTTAAAGTGATGGGTCTAATTTGTGGGCGGGGGTCAGCCGTTATCGTGCAGATCATGTCCCAAGCCTAATAACTAAGAGCTTGACGCTTGTCACACTCTTAGTTATTATGTACTCTTGATATTACTCATCATGCGAAGGCTGTAGATGCAGTTTTGATAGCATCCAAAAACGAACAAGACGCAGTGTTCTACTTAACTATCAGAGTTTTGGATAACTAAAAACATAAAAATAATTGCATCAGTTACGTCTCTACGAGGAGCCGTTTTTAAAAAGCTTAGTTTACTATGTTTTATAAATTTAGAACGCTAGAACTTATTTGGAGCAATTTTAGATTTATAATATACAGTACAAATCAGAATCAAGTACCTACGAAGCCAGCTTCAGCTTCGCTTGATGCCAAATTTACTTCATGACGCTGAAGCTGAGGCTGGCTTCAGTTTATAGTTTTGCATGTCTTCTATTATTCACCTAAACTCAGACTGAATGAAAAACTGGAATTACTCTATACACTAGCTAGTTTGTGTTTTTGTTGTAAAGCTCAGCTGAGCTTACAACCATAGTACTAACAGTTCTCTCTTATAGAGAGTGCTGCGTTTCTTTGTGTGGACAGCAAAGGAGTCTGACTGACTAATATCACAGGACCCAAAACAAACGCAAAGCTTGTACATGGCCGTCGTTTCCTTTTGTATACATTGAAGAAGCTGGCTTAGAACGTTGAAGCAAGCTTGGCCAACTAAAAACAAAAAAGCGTATACGTAAGAAATTTATTATGATTTGTTTTTGTTTATCTCATTTAATGAATTTGTTTTTTATTAATAACATGTTCGTTGGTTTCGACAGCCTAATATATATTGTTTTGTAAGATATTATATTTCTGTGTAAATTTGTAAGCCAGCTTCTTCAATGTATACAAAAGGAAACTACGGCCATGTACAAGCTTTGCGTTTGTTTGGGTCCTGTGATATTAGTCAGTCAGTCTCCTTTGCTGTCCACACAAAGAAACGCAGCACTCTCTATAAGCGAGAACTGTTAGTACAGTCGAATTGCGTACCGCGTATTCGAATACTACCATGAATTCGTAGTAGTATAGTATATAGTATTATAGTATATTATTATAGTATATTATAGTATAGTTAACGTTAGTATATAGTATAGTTATTATTATCGCATATTATAGTGTAGTTATTATGTTATAGTTATACTCATTATAGTTAGTAGTTGGATGTTATGTGTGTACAGCAACCGAACTAAAACTTGCACCTAAACGCAAACTTTTTTGAGTACGAGAATGTCACCACGAGTACCATAAAGGTCTACCGTAATCCGAAGTTTTAGCAGGCTACACACAACACCAAGTGAATTGTTCACAAGTAAAATGTTTGTTCGATAGTTTGTTTTTATATGGGCATTTTTTCGATGGGCATATGAATAAACCGCCTATCTTTTTGTGTAGTGACTTTTGAAAGGCTATAACTTCAGCAATTTTTGGATCATGAAAGAGCTGTATACATCGGTTTAAGTCTATAACGCCGTCAAAGTCAAAGCAGAAATTTTCGATAAACTTTCGCTGAAAAATTAATTTTTTCTAGCTCTGGAAGCATTGCTAAAGGTGTTCAATCTTCCAGACCAAATTCTTCCAGAAAACTTCGCTGAAATGGCCGCTGCTTGGGAGCTCCGGGTTTTTGACAGGTGCTCGCACTCTCTACTGGAATGGACGAATTCCGACGTACCAGAATGGGATCTGCCACAAGCGTTCCAATGGGGTGCACTGCATAAAACACTAAGGCGAAGAAGACACCACACCAAGTTTTTGGAGGCCTATGTTTCCCAAGCGGTCGTATCATTTGCCGTCCTGTGGCATTCCCTCCGTCAGGGAAATGCACAGGTAAAGGTTGAAGCAAGGCACCATCTCATGGAGTATGCGGAACAGTTAGTGTACAAAGTCCAGTGGGGTATCAAGGTAGAGCTGATGGATGAACTGCCCTTCCCATATATGCGGTCGGGCAGACTTAAGACCGCGTAGGGGAGGGAAGACAAAGGAGGAGTGGAAGGAGAAGCTGCCCCACCGTGGCACATTTGAATGAGAAACAAAGGAGGAGAAATTGTACAGTTGGGATGGTCCCAGGAGGCTAGGATGTGGCTTGCAGAAAAGTGGGCACGTTGACGAGGTCTGAGGTGGTAGTGATGGAGGCGTCCACATTACTTGGTCCATAATGGTGACGCATTTCGTGACGGGAAAATGCGTGGATCTTGATGGAAGTAAGACTTTTGTTCTTATATTTTTGTTAATTTTGTGTACTCTCCAATGTATAATGCACACTGTATAATTGGCAAATTAAGAACCGCAAAAGGTCTACAATACGACGCCTAGTAATTTCTTTGCTTGATTATTAGATATACTTCACCATAGCACATTTATATGTATATTTATGTTTAAAATATCATGCTTATATTTAAGGTAAGATTGATTGGCCAAATAATGGGACGAAAGCGGATATATCAAGCGTAAACGGAGTCGCAGTTGCAGTGAATGCTGCAGTGCTACCTGATTTGATCCGTAGTTGAAACATGTTGCTTTTCTTTGCATTGCTTCGGAACATTAGTTTCGTACAGTTAAAGAGTTCTACATTGAAAACAGGATTTTATGACTACGCCAGATAAAACTAGATAAGCAGATTGAAGCTGTGCTGCGCTCATGAACAGATATTTCCAGAAGTGCTGTGCTTACCATCGTATTGCTTTTTCAGAAGAGTAACTATGATATAAAACTGTTATTCATTTGTACCAAGCAAAACATGTTTGGTCAGATAAAGTACGGATTAGCTTGGCCTTTGGCTGCAGCAATGAATACTGTAAAAGCTAAATCTTTATCCTAGAATATACGTCAGCTTTGGAACTGAATAAACTGGTTCTGAGAAATGCGATAACAGCATCAGTCGTTTCTACTTTTATGATTAATGCTCATAAATTTGTGGCTCTGTAAATTTTAGAAATGGAAGGTAAGCTATTTGCTTACAGTAAGCCGAAGTTTAGCACAGCTCAAATTTAAGTCGAATTTAAAAAACTAGAATTGCACTAAAGTTCACTGCAACACAAAAGATTTAATTCTAACTTAGATCTGTCTAAATATAGCCTTTAACAAAGTACTCTGCTATGCACTCAAGAGAACTTGCGCAAATGCAAGCTCATGCTTGGTAATAACGCTCATTAATTGCTCATTCTAACTAGCAAGTTTCCTCCTTCAACTTTTACTTACACTATTGTTTAGACTACTTCAAAGTATTACTGCAATCAAGAGTACACTGCAATGAAACACTGTGAAAGTAGACAAATCCCTTTTTTGTTAATTTGAATTCAGGAATGAAAGAGAATGCAAAATACCAACTGCTTAAGTCGTGATTTTTCTCTAAACTTAACCATAATGTCAACCAACGGCTTCATCCTGATTAATAGCACTTTTTAGTTGACGTCTTAGATATGTATTGATCCTGATCCTGAGCAGGCATGGCTGTCTTCATCTTAAAGTAGGTATCTTAAAGTAAGTATGTGTTAGTGTTGCTGAATTTGTTGCTGCTCTTGTAGTCAAATGCATCGAAGAGCATCACAAAGTAAGATTACGAAAGTGTTTCACATATGACGCAGTGTTTAGAAGTTGAGAATCGGACAGTTTTCGTTGTGCTGCAGAAGTACAGCATGGCCTCTAACTTGCTACACTAAGTTACTTGCTTAAAACCAAGTACAGAAGAGTATTCCAAATTATACCATATTGGCAGTCAAGTTTGCGTCGTGATCACTGCATAAATCGGGACTAGTAATTACATCGAGTCAGTTTATGAAAATTTATAAAAAGGTTGCAAGTCTTTACAAAATAAATCAACGAGCTTAACAACTGAACTTCGCACAACAGCAATGGTTAACTTCTAATTGCAATTGGACTGTAGCTTACGAGATTCTGTTTGATGCAAATTAACAGAAATTATTTAGTATTCAAACTTTTCAAATGGCACTTCCTTTAGAGATACTGCGCCTTAACGCAATAATGGCTAAACCAGCTGCCATTGACTTCATCAACATATTTCGGTCGCATAAAAAAATGTAGAGATCAATTACATGGTTATAACCTTTAGCTTTAGCTTTCAGCTAGGACTTACTTTATTGCCATAGCTAAATAGTAACTAATATAAATTTAAGACAGGTTCGCTTTTTCAAATTGAGAATTTAATGCAGTGAGACGTATAAATTCGCATAAGTGTAAACCATGATTTCGAACTTATTTATTACTGCTAAACATTCTTTAGCTATAGATACCAGATCTCTCCAATCTCTCACCTCAATTAGAAAAGTTTATCAAAAATGGAGTCGAAAAATTGCGAATCAAGTACATTACCCAACGTTACTGATTCATAAGCAAAATTTATCACTGCGTCAATGAAAACAAATTCCGTTCACACAACATAACATTTACCATAAAACCAAAAACAAAATAAAGCAGCACAAGTTATTGTGTGAGTGTATATCCAATAATACAGAAAAAATACTAAACAAATCCAACATGATATGTAACTGCTGCTAATACGCGATCCCACTTTCTAGAAATTAAAAAACATAAAACTTTCCACAATGTTGCAGTAGTAAGAGAAAATATTATATAAAAGCACTGTTGCAATCAATACAGCTTATACGACATTAAGTCATAATAAGGACATAACATATGTACAACGGTACAAATGTGAAAAGTGACAAGCAGAATCAATGTATGTGCAGGTAGCTAGAATACACTTCCCGCCCGCTACCTGGTGACTGTCGCGAGGCTCTCTCGGCCAGAGACAACTAAAGTGAATAACCCGACTGCGTCGAGTTATTCGCATTGGATGTAGCAATGTTTATTCCAGAAAGTCACCCCCACACTTTTACGTGACGGCAAGCTGAACAAACCATTGAAGTTAGCACAGAAGGCTAAACATTGACACCTAGTGAAGTGTACCGGTGTGGCCACCTCACTGAGGCGTTACTGACCTGTCCTGCCGACCTCTAACCGTCTTTAGTCATCCTCAACCGTGTCATCAGATAGCGGGTTGGCATACCTGAATTAAATGATGTTGTTGTCAGCAGGGCCTGGCATCCTGTCCCTGCTGACTAGTTGATTTTTACCTGTTGTGAAATATTTGTTGAGTTTTGATTAGTCTTTTCTGAACTTTTCGTCAAATGGTCAAAATATTGAAAAGTTAGCTATTGCTCTAGCTCAAAACATGGCATCTTTGAATTTGGAAGAATAGATAGTCACTTAGTGGTTGTGTGTAGGCGTAGTGCGGTTGGGTGTTAGCAGGTATATCCAACAATTTGGCAGCTGAGACTTTCTACTGTTGGTCATTGTTTTATTTTGGTAATATATAGTGCTTTGTGAGTTTAATTTGAGCTTTTGTGCAGTTTATGAAATGTTTAGTTGGAAATTTGTGTAAATTGAAATTAAAGTATCGTGTTAAGTTTGAGGTTTTGATTAGGATTTTATCTGTTAGGCTTATAGCTAGGCACACAATGGTTCGAACCTGCAAAGCTTTGTCAAGTCGTTTATTTAGCAGCACAAACTGACAAGTACATTTTTACACCAGAGTATACACTCATACCTAATATTTTTGTCTGTTCAGAATTTTTCGAAATAAGCTAACAACTGAGCATAAAACTGCTGCATGGGTAGAATGGCTAAATGCTACATATCTTATTTAAATGAAACAATGATGCACTTTAGAAATACTTGTCTGAATTTGTATTCATTCACGTTTCAGCCGATGTGGGACAACTTAGGATTATTTTTTATTTTTAGTAAACAAATGGGATGGGATGGAAGCAATTTTTCAAGTGGGATTAAATAGGATGATCTTTTGAAAATAATTCCCATTCGTCAACTTTGCATCACAGTCGTAGATTTTACTTTAGTGTACCCTATACAAATTGCTTCTTATTAATTCATTAGTAAGTCAAGTTTAGCGTTTCAGCTTTGAATGCTTGGACCGGGTTCGCCTTCTCCAGATTTCTGTTCGGAGCTGTGCCGCTTTTTAGCCTTTCTCTCGAGGAATCTACATTCCTGGTTAGCTGTGTGGTGGGTAGTCGGATAGCGGCCATTTTAGCGATTTTATCAGCTTTAGCTTTAAATTCTGGACCGTGGTCGTCGTCAACTTGTCGCCGAATTGTATCGGCATGAATCATTTCGTGAATCACTGTTGAAAACAGATCCAGCCGGGTTCTCAGATTGAGCAGTATGCTAATATCGATTTCCGACTTATTTTTGGAGCGGACTTGTTTTTCCGAGCAAGCTACTTGTCCATATCATTACTTTCCTTCCAACCGATAGCAATACGTAACTGAACGAAGCAT
>JASAND010017918.1:0-77519 GCA_030248195.1 Trissonchulus latispiculum
GCTAAGGAATAGGAAAATTTAGGCGTTTTTAAACAAAAATAATAAAAAATTTTAATTTTAGAATGTTTAGACAAAATGATAAAATTTCGGGGGCCTTCGGGGGGGGGCTAAGTTTCCTCTGGGCCAGAAATGGGCTGAGCTCCCCCTAAAACCTCCATAAATTCTGTGAGGAAAAGACTAAAAGACATGCTGATATCTTGTTTAGTATGGGTTTTGGTCTTTCAGAATTTTATGGAGGTTTTAGGGGAATTCAGCCATTTTCTGGGTCTCAGAGGAAACTTGGAGCCCCCCCCCCCCGGAAATTTCTATTTTATCATTTTGTTCTAGCACGTGGTTTTATTATTTTTGGCTTAAAAACGCCTAAATTTTCCCATTCTTTTTGTATTTTACACATAAAATGTAAAACATTGCCAAAAATGGGTCTCAACTCATAGTCTCAATCGCAAAAAAATGTAACTAAAAATATGGGACCATACCGACAAACTGCAAAATGATCGCAAAACTTCTGAATATGGAATAAAACCAAACAATTAGGACCAATTAAAGGTTTTTAGGCAAAATTTCTTTTGGGGGGGGGGGAGTTCAAAGTCTCCGTGTCAGCTCGGATTCTGGGGTAAAGAAAGTAGAAAAATGCTCCAAAATACATTTTTTTGTTGCTGAGCTAAAAAATTGGTTATTTTTAACTTAAATTAAAGCTTAAAATAGCTAAAAACTAAAATTTTTCTCTCTCAAAACCCGGTTTTTCCGGTACCGTAGGGGTGGGGGTTTTGGGGTGTTCTAGTTTTGGGGGCGATGATGGGGGGCCCAGTTTTGGGGAACGACTTTCTGGGGCCCCACTCCCCCTGTAGGAAAAGGTGGAAGTAAATGTACAGCAATCACAATAATGGGAGAAAGTGTTCAATTGTCATAGGCTAAATAAACTTCGTAACTAATCCAAATGGAGGTTAACAACAGTGGTGCTGTTAAGGAGAGCGTTGTGTGAAAAGAAGTATAGAAAATTCTAACAAACCTCCTCGGAGGAATCCAAAATTCACAAATGAATCATCTTCGTCATCAGAAGTCAAAGCCTAAAACAAGAGAGCTTGAAGTTTATCGAATAACAACACGTACACGAATAACAAACAAATAAAATCAAAGACAGCTTAGTTTCAGCTATATACATTAACAAGTAGAAAAAATGTCTTTAGTCGCACAAAAGTTAATATATATTATTATGGCCAACATTTAAACGTGCTGAGGACAAGATTTAAACGTTTAATATGAGCCAACATCTAAATAAGTAGAGGACAAGATGTAAACGTCTAACATGAGCCGCTACGTTTCTCTTGGGCTCATATTGACGATCGATTTACTACATATGTCCCCAACCAAACCGCAGGAAAACGTTGTTTTGGGGTTTGACCACGGTCAACAGGCCACCAAGACCGGGTGACCTGCGGTCACTCCTATCGGTTTCGACAATACGCCCATTGAAACGAGCATAGTCGATAATTAGATAAGGCCCCAACCAAAAACGCTGAAAAACGAAGTTTAAGGGGTTTGACTCAATTGGTCAAATAGGCCATCCAACAGACCAGTGCGGTTACTTCCCGTCGGTTCCGAAAATATGCCCATTGAAATTACCACACGCCGCCAACAAATTATTGCCAATGCAAGGAAAACGAGCAGTCGATTACTATATGGGTCTCTCCAAATCAAATTTCCCGCCGAAAAAATGCTGGAATTTTTAGGGGTTTGGCCAAATACCTAGATCGTAGTGGGGCGGGAAATGTTTTCGTCGGTTTCACATGCCCATTGAAAATGTTTGCCGACACTAATTATGGGTCTCCAAATCAAAATGGGGTTTGACGTCAATAGGCCTAAAAATCGTGGTGACCAAAAATGTTTCCTGTAGCGCTCCATAATATTTCATTTAAACGAGTTGTCGTCGATTTCGTTTTGTTCGGCAAATTCGTAATGCGGCCACCTAGACCGCAGTGACCAGTGGTCATTTCCGCCACGACAAACATACATAGTCGATTTACTATAAAACGAAAAAGCGTTCCATCGGCAGTCATATCATTCTGGTATCGTAGTGAATGCCGGTTTCGACAATATGCCCATTGAAATGAGTACAGTCGATTTACTATATATGCTAGTTTCAATGGGCGTATTGTCGAAACCGACGGGTGCGACCACTGGTCACTACGGTCTAGGTGGCCTATGACTCACGGGTCAAACCCCCTAAAACAGCGTTTTTCGGCGTTTTGGTTGGAGGCATATATAGTAAATCGACTGTGCTCGTTTCAATGGGCATATTGTCGAAACCGGCGGAAGTGACCACTGGTCACTACGGTCTTGGTGGCCGATTGACGACTGGTCAAACCCCTGGAACAGCGTTTTTCCGGCGTTTTGGTTGGAGGCATATATAGTAAATCGACTATGCTCGTTTCAATGGGCATATTGTCGAAACCTGCGGAAGTGACCACTGGTCACTACGGTCTAGGTGGCCTATTGACCACTGGTCAAACCCCCTAAAACAGCGTTTTTCGGCGTTTTGGTTGGAGGCATACATAGTAAATCGACTGTGCTCGTTTCAATGGGCATATTGTCGAAACCGGCGGAAGTGACCACTGGTCACTACGGTCTAGGTGGCCTATTGACCACTGGTCAAACCCCCTGGAACAGCGTTTTTCGGCGTTTTGGTTGGAGGCATATATAGTAAATCGACTATGCTTGTTTCAATGGGCATATTGTCGAAACCGACGGAAGTGACCACTGGTTACTACGGTCTAGGTGGCCTATTGACCACTGGCCAAACCCCCTAAAACAGCGTTTTTCGGCGATTTGGTTGGAGGCATATATAGTAAATCGACTGCTCGTTTCAATGGGCATATTTTCGAAACCGACGGAAGTGACCACTGGTCTAGGTGTCCTATTGACCACTGGTCAAACCCCCTAAAACAGCGTTTTTCGGCGTTTCGGTTGGAGGCATATATAGTAAATCGACTATGCTCGTTTCAATGGGCATATTGTCGAAACCGACGGAAGTGACCACTGGTCACTACGGTCTAGGTGGCCTATTGACCACTGGTCAAACCCCCTAAAACAGCGTTTTTCGGCGCTTTGGTTGAAGGCATATATAGTAAATCGACTGTGCTTGTTTCAATGGGCATATTGTCGAAACCAACGGAAGTGACCACTGGTCACTACCGTCTAGGTGGCCTATTGACCACTTTTCAAACCCCCTTGTACAGCGTTTTTCGGCGTTTTGGTTCGGGGCATATATAGTAAATCGACTATGCTCGTTTCATTGGGCAAATTGCCGAAATCGAGGGAAGTGACCAGTGGTCACTACGGTCTATGGGGCCTATTGACCAGTGGTCGAACCAGGGTTTTTTTCAAAACGGCCAGTGGGCATTTTAGTGGGCAAACTTAGGATTGAGTGGGCAAATTTAGAGATCGGTGGGCAAAATTACAAAATTTCGCTAAACGGTTTTTAACCTTAATTTTAACTTTGCTTTAATTAATAACGTGTTTTATTCCATACCATCGAATTTCCTGTCGTTTTCTTTAGTTGTGTCTTAAGCAATCTTAGTTTTTATACAATGCTGGGTTCTTATACATATTAAAACAACAGCAGGGGGTCTGGGGGGTACAGCCCCCAAGAAGCTGAACGAATTGTTCAAATTTTGATATTTTTGCACATGTTTTGAGTCATAGTTTCGATTTTCTGCAGTTGCATTTTTCTATTATAGGGGAGCGCGAGAGTATATACTATACTATATACAGTAACTAAAACTATTGCAGCCATGGGTACTGGATGTTGGATTTCTGTCAAAATAGAGAAAAAGGAAGAAATTGGAACTTTGCAAGCTTCTTTGTTCTGTATATACTTTCGGTTGACGATTAATGATTGGCGGAATTTTTAAACTTTCTTTCACACAGCTTTAACGTTTTTGCTTTTGAGAACTGAGAACCTTAAAAATGAAATAGGACAAGAATAAAAATGCTCCGGTGGAGCATGAAAAATGCAATATGGGTGACATTAGGTTGTAAATGGACAGAGGACTAGGTTTTAAAATGTTAATATGGGAGGGGCAGGTTGTAAATGCCAGGAGGACTAGGTTGAAAGTGCACTAATATGGACCAGCTTCGCTGAACAACCCATATTCGCGGTCACTCATGCTCCACTCCACATGACATACGAGTAAGATCCTGCATTCTTCAATTTTCAAAGCAAGCGGGACGATTGTGAAATATTAAAGCTTATTCCAAATAAACAATCCAGTTCTGGTAGAAAGGTGTTCAAGGTGTTTTTTCTGCAGTGTCAGCGCAGAATCTTGTATTAAGTTGATGCGAAAAGCAGTTGACATTATGTACGTGTATTATTAAGTTGTATAATAAAGGAGCACGACCACATATACTTGGAAGCCGTGCTGACATATCGTACAATTTTTCGAAGAACTGCTCCTCCTGGCATTTACAACCTGCCCCTCCCATATTAACATTTTAAAACCTAGTCCTCTGTCCATTTACAACCTAATGTCACCCATATTGCATTTTTCATGCTCCACCGGAGCATTTTTATTCTTGTAAATACATCTATGTATATAAATACATCTTTTTTACAAATACAAATTTTGCAGCATTTCGAGGAGACATTATTTAGAAATAGACAATAAGTGAAGAAGTAAAGCTAATCAAGTTACAATTTAGCAGTGACACAGGAACCCCAGCGGGGGGTCTGGGGGGGCGGCAGCCCCCCAGAAAAAAATTGAAGATTTTTTGAAAATTAGCAATAAAACCGTAATAGAAATGTTCACTTCTTTTATCTCTGTGGTCCAATTTTTCAGTATGCAAACTGCTGGGCAAATTTAAATTTGAGTGGGCAAACTTTTGGCCGAGTGGGCAAATGCCCCCAATTTTGCCCAAAAAAAACCGTGGGTCGAACCCCTTAAAACAGCGCTTTTCGGCGTTTTGGTTGGGGGCATATATAGTAAATAGACTACGGTCGTTTCAATGGGCATATTGCCGAAATCGAGGGAAGTGACCAGTGGTCACTACGGTCTATGGGGCCTATTGACCAGTGGTCGAACCCCTTAAAACAGCGCTTTTCGGCGTTTTGGTTGGAGGCATATATAGTAAATCGACTATGCTCGTTTCAATGGGCATATTTTCGGAACCGACGGAAGTAACCACTGGTCTAGGTGGCCTATTGACCAATGGTCAAACCCCCTTAAACTTCGTTTTTCAGCGTTTTGGTTGGGGCATAATCGACTATGCTCGTTTCAATGGGCGTATTGTCGAAACCGACGGAAGTGACCGCTGATCACTACGGTCTAGGTGGCCTATTGACCACTGGTCAAACCCCAAAACAACGTTTTTCTGCGGTTTGGTTGGGGACATATGTAGTAAATCGATCGTCAATATGAGCCCAAGAGAAACGTAGCGGCTCATGTTAGACGTTTACATCTTGTCCTCTACTTATTTAGATGTTGGCTCATATTAAACATTTTAAATCTTGTCCTCAGCACGTTTAAATGTTGGCCATAATAGCTCATATTAACTTTTTCATGCGACTGCAAGGAGCATTTTTCCTACTTGTTAATGTATATAGCTGAAACTAAGCTGTCTTTACGATTTTATTTGTTGTTATTCGTGTACGTGTTGTTATTCGATAAAACTTCAAGCTCTCTTGTTTTAGGCTTTGAGCCTTCTGATGACGAAGATGATTCTGACTGTGAATTTTGGATTCCTCCAGAGGAGAGGTTTGTTAGAATTTTCATATACTTCTTTTCACACAACGCTCTCCTTAACAGCACCACTGTTGTTAACCTCCATTTGGATTAGTTACGAAGTTTATTTAGCCTATGACAATTGAACACTTTTTCTCCAAGCTATTGTCGTGATTGCTTTTGTACATTTTACTTCCTTTTTCCTACAGGGGGGGGTGGGGCCCCCCAGAAATCCGTTCCCCCCAAACTTGGGCCCCCCCCAGAATCGTCGCCCCCCCCCCAGGATTCGGGCCTTCCCCCCCCCCTCCCAGAACCCCCCACCCTACAGTGCCCGGAAAAATAGGGTTTTGAGGGAAAATTTTGAAAATTTTTTCCGGCTTCGCCGGGTTTTTACCATTTTTAAGCATTTTTTAGCTATTTTAAGCTTTAATTTAAGTTAAAAATAGCCAATTTTTTAGCTCAGCAGCAAAAAATAGCTATTTTTAGACATTTTTCTAAAAATTTTCTTCCCCCCCAGAAATCGAGCCCCCCCCCCCCGACCTGGGGGGGACCCCACAGACGTCCCCCCCCCCAGAAATTTTTGCCTAAGAAAAAGCCTTTGAATTGAATATAATTGACTGGTTTTATTCATACATATTCAGAAGTTTTGCAGTCGGTTTGCAGTTTGCAGTCGGTATGAGTCTATATTTTGGATTACATTTTTTGCGATTGGACCCAAAAATGAGGGTGGGCTTATTTTTGGCAATGTTTTACATTTTATGTGTAAAACTGCAAAAAAATTGCTAAGGAATAGGAAAATTTAGGCGTTTTTAAACAAAAATAATAAAAAATTTCAATTAGAATGCTTAGGACAAAATGATAAAATTTCGGGGGGCCTTCGGGGGGGGGCTAAGTTTCCTCTGGGCCAGAAAATGGGCTGAGCTCCCCCTAAAACCTCCATAAATTCTGTGAGGAAAAGACCAAAAGACATGCTGATATCCCTTGTTTAGCATGAGTACTCAAAATGTTTGGGATTTTTTATGAACGAATTCACTAAAAATCTCTCATGGATTTGATCTCAGGATGCAGCTAGGAAACTTCTCTTTTCATGCATAAATAGAGCATAGCCATAGTGTTATTATGTAAAAAATTTGGACCCCCACGTTTTTGCACAGGCTGAACTTCGAATTTTGGTTCTCGGCGCCCGGTCCTATGCAGGCCGATATGTTTTACTTGATTATTGCTATCAGGAAGCTAGGAATCCACGTATTTGGTATTCTTGCTTCAGTAAGCACAAAAAATTCAAAAAGCATAACAAAAGCAAAACACTCCAACAAAACTTGGTGGAATAATTTAACATCTTTAGTGGTCACGTAACTTGGCCTGTGGTCACCTGACCTGAGTCGGGATCACGTGCCTACAAATTTTATTTCATGGCCGCAGAGGGAACTGTCCACCAGCCGGACAGTCTGCCAGAAAACCCATAAATATGTGCACAAAGGTTTTTGGGGGCGCTGTGCTCGAATTTTGCATCAGTTTTGCCCTTGCGGTTGTCCCAGAGACTTTTTACAAAAAGCTGATAGTGATTTTTCTTTTGTGAATTTGTTCACAAAAACAAATCACACGCCGGTGGCGAAGCCAGGGATCATGCAGGGAATCCAATATATATGGTTGGATAGATTAGAGTTAAGACTTGTTAAATACATAATTAGGGCAGCTGCTTGAAGTTCATACTGAATGCCAGCAAATATATATTTCAGTTTCGGTCCGGAGTTGTCCGAGTGTTGGATTTTGGGTCGGTCGACTGTTTTAGGCATCCTAGTTGGAGGATTTGGTCCTCGGCAGCCAAACTTACATAATATGTTAAGGTTGGGCCTAGTGGTTTTTTCCACGCAAAAACTTTTGCGGCTGCTGCTAGCTGTAAATGGTCTAGGTTGTACGTATATTTTTTCTGAATTTTCGGGGTAATTTTTTGTGAACATTGCTATAGACGATTTTAGACCAAAAAAATCCAGCGAAGTCTTAAAATTTTTTGAAAATTTGCCCAAAATTTCTTAAAAGTTTGCATTTTTTGGTCATCCTATGCTGAGTCTGAACGCCAAAAAGTTGGGGTCGGGGTCGGTTGGGGGTCCCAAAGAGTGGGGGGGCCGAAAATAGCCAGCTAATTGTGTATTGGGAAATATGGTTGCGTGTTGTCGAGGGGGGGGGGGGGGGGTGGGGGGGGTTATGTTAGATTTAAGTTTTCGTTTGTTTTTCAGCTTACTCAGACTTAGCGGCGAAGATTCGTCGGCGCCTGGTACCAGCAGTACTGATGCTACTGTCCTATCAGCGGCCAGCAGTGCCTGTGGCCAGACGTCATCTTCTGGTTCAGTGTCAGATTTGGGACGTCAGCGACGTCGCATTCACTGTATCCGACGCCTCTGTTCTCTGGCGAGTCGGGAATTGTCTCAGCAGCAGCTTATTGCCCGTCATTCCATTGCTATGGCCCGACAATCTCTGAGACTGCCTGGCGCCATACTAGGTTCCCTTCAGCCCAGTTCTCACCACTCAGCTATTGAGTCGCCGTCCTCACAGCCTGATCATTTGAGTACAGCCTGTTCTGATGCTGATCAAGGATCGCTTGATCATGTGATATCTGGATGGGATTCTACACCGGTTGTGTCTGCGTAAGCTGTTGTATAATTAGTAATTTTGGTCCGGTTAGTTTTGTTCCTGTTTCAGTCAATAATCTAGAAAAGATTTTGGTTTTTTTTAATCAAAGAGGGATTTGAAGCTTTGTTGCTCTGATTCATTTAGTCTATTCCTCAAATATTGGTGATCCTTCTAATCTTACTTTATGCGAAAATGGCAGCCCCTTACACTAATAAATGAAACAACAAAACGTTTGGGGATGAGGGGAAGTGCAGTGGTCTAAAATCGTCAAAAATGCAGTAAACTTACCTTTCTACGTTTACTGTCCTAACAGCTGAAAAGCGCTCAAATAATCAGTTCTAGTAAATTGTACAGTAGATGATTCTGTCCAACAAAATCCTGCGAAGCAGTGAGAGTTCTGAAGATTAGACCAAGAGTCCTTAAAATGGCAATTTTGCCAACTTTCCAATGGTGAGTGGGGGAAGCAGAGTGGGGGGAAAGAGGTCGAGTAGAGGGAAACACTAAAATTGCAGGCGCCCCCACTAAACTAACCCCAGCAGTACCAATTTTCGGTGTTTTATTTGTCCATTACTAGGCCTATTCTAAGGAATTGTTCTTGGGGGCAGGAGTTGGTGGGGATTTTTCTGGGGACATTGTACCTTTATGCGGAAAATTTTGAGGGGCTTGCACCATACGCATAAAATTAACGTAATTATTTGTCGCAAAAACTAAAGTTATTACGAGTGACAAAAATTGGCGAGTTTTATTGAAAACTTAACAATTTTAATTTTCGCAAAAACTTAAAAGATTTCGCGAAACAATGACGGCGATGTTGGAAATTTTTTAAATTTAATGCAAAAAAAAACCCTTTTCGGCTATATCTGCCATTTTTTCTTACCAATGGATAGGGTGGGTCAGAGCTTCCAGGGGGCAAGACATCTGGGGCGCCCGAAAACATTATTTATATATTCTTTCATCTTGTTTATTTCAGTGGTCAGGAGCAGTGCATAAGTGAAGTCGGCGGAAGCAGGTGCGGTGATAAGTGTTTGCCTTGGGGTAATTTCTGCTCTCAGCACATGCCCCAGAGTGTAGATCAAGTCCTGTTTCAGTACTGTGCTGAGCCAGGCTGTTCTAATCCTACATTTGATGCTCTGCCCGGTGGCCCTAAATGTCTAGACCATAGAGATTATAAGGTATGGGTAAAAATGTATATTACAGTCACCTTGGATTACTGTAAGCGAAAAAAATTGGGGTAGATGACCCTAAACATTGGGGGATGGGTTAGCAAAATGGAGGAGGGCCTAAAGTGATCTGAAATCACCAAAAATACAGTAAAATTAGCCTGTGTGCGACATACTGTTATGACTAAACTAAAGTGTTCAAAAATTCAACAATTTTGGCACCAACAAAGACGGCTTTGAACACAAAATTCCTTCTTAGAAATTCTTAAAATTTGGCAATTTCTGGGCAGATGAGTGAGGAGGAGAATCCCAGAATGTGGGGGTGGGGTCGAGTAACGGTGAAAATGGAAAAGTGGGAGGAGCCCCCGCCAAATCCTGGACCAAACATCCTGATTTAATATAACAGGTTTGACTCATTGTTGTATTGTTTATCCTGAAAAATCTAGTCGTAATCGCCATAATTTCATGATAGCGCGGTGGCAAATTTTGTAGGCGCAATCTTACCTGATTAATTCACTATCTGGCATTTGGCCATCTTTGGGCAGGGAAATTTTTCTAACGGTGTGCTTAATTATTTTGTTGTAAACGGTATTGCTTTTTAACTGCTTATAACGCAGCAGACTCTATTGACAGTCCCTCTTGTTTACGTGTTATCTGGACTTTTTCTTTCCAGTTACTTGAGGCAGGGCGTCATTGAGCCTCGGCTTCTCCCACTAACTAAAAGATGTCTTGAAACGGTATGTTTAGGCTTTCGGTCAAAATTTCCAAACATATTCCGGCGTGGTCTGGCATCAAATTGTGTATTCGAGTATTTTGGTACGAAATCTGAATTTTTGAGTAGCGGCGGAGATTTTTATTTGAAATTGCCTAGATTCATTTTTGGGAATTTTGTTTTTGTCCATGCAATATACTCCAATCAATACAACTTTTTCACTTCCCCAACAGATCTCCACCATAGTTTTTTCTCCCTTCCCCCTCGTTCCATGGGAGGAGGGGGTGGGATGGAGTCCTCCTTCACTTAAAAGCCTTAAAAGCCTTTGCAAACCTTGGTTTTCATCTAACCCACTTATTTTTGCCTTGTAAAACCCCAAGTTAATGACTTCTCGTATTTATTCAAGTTTTTAATTGTAGTCTTGGTGGTATGACGAAAGTGAGCATGGTGGTCTTCACCGGCGGAAAAGGCGATACTACCTTGGTCGATCTCGACGAAAACGGAAACATAATCATGCTGGTTTGTATTCACGAAATTTGTTTGTCAGACGTACAGTTGTAGTCTGGACTTAACTCTATTTTATTTTTAACGTGCTTATTTTCGAATTATGTATTATATAACCTTGGTTCATAACATTTTGCATTAATAGCTGTTTGTTGTTTTAGCTGAACCTCACTCCTCATCCTTGCTACATAGAGATCTTGGTTCTGTGGACGGTCCTGGACAAATTTCTCTGGGTTTGTGTTATGTTTTCATTAATCAGTCATTAACAAGAAATATAGTACGACCAAAAAATGTGTGTACAAACTTCGACCGTTCATAGCAGATTAACCTTTGAAGTAAACCCCAACAATGTATATATTTTTAGAAACCTCAGGAACCCGAGATTTCGAAAATTCGGAAAAATCCGGAATTCCGGAATTCATTCACGGAAAATCTAATTTTTTAATTTTTAGCCCAATTTTTATCGCAATCTAAAATTTGTTTCCACAATCAAATAGAGCCGGTCCCGCAGCATTTTCTTGCTTTTATAAGTTTTTCACGAAAATGCACCCAATTCCCGGAATTCCGGGTTTTCGAAATTTCCGGATTTTGAAAATTTTCTCTAATACCCCCAAGATTCAACGAAATATATCATATATCGAAACGAGATATCATTCGAAAGCTCTTATCGAGCTGAACAACTTTTCTAATAGAATCAACTCTTGAAAATGCACACAATTCCCGGAATTAGCGAAACACGGATTTTCCGGATTTTAAAAATTTTCTCCAACACCCACAATATGGGTATCATTCGAAAGCTCCTGATGAGCTGAACAAATCTTGTAATAGAACCAACTCGCAGAAATGAGCCCAGTTCTCGGAATTCGCTAATACCTTCCAAGCTTGTTTGAAATCCGAAATTCGTGACTTTCGGGAATTGGGTGCATTTTCAGACATCGGTTCTATTACAAGATTTGTTCAGCTCATCAAGAGCTTTCAAATGATATCCATATTGTGGGGTATTGGAGAAAATTTTTAAAATCCGGCAAATCCGGTTTTTTCGAATTCCGGGAATTATGTGCATTTTCAAGAGTTTATTCTATTACAAAAGTTGTTCAGCTCGATAAGAGCTTTCGAATGATACCCATCTTGTGGGTATTGGAGAAAATTTTCAAAATCCGGAAATTTTGAAAACCCGGAATTGCGGAAATTGGGTGCATTTTCGTGAAAAACTTGTAAGAGCAAAAATATGCAGCAGGACCAGCTCCATTCGACCGTGAAAACATAATTTTGATTGCGATAAAAATTTGGCGAAAAATTAAAAATTTTAGATTTTCCGTGAATGAAACCCGGAATTCCGGATTTTTCCGGATTTTCAAAATATCGAGTTCTTGACGATTCTAAAAATATATACATTGTTGGGGTTTGTTCCATTGTCTAATTTGCTATAAACGGTCAAAGTTTGTACACACAATTTTTGGTCGTACTATAGTAGTAGGACTAATTGTTGGAAACTTTAATAATCAATATTGCTTACCTAAGCGTTCAGCTTCTAACTTTAAGACTAAGTTTAGGTAAAGACTGCGGAAAATGATTTACACATATAAATTTGCCTAAAACTAGGATTACGCAAAGGCTTAACCTAAATTTTGCCTAAAACACTCAGATAAACCAATATTTTAAAATTTTTATGCATGCTAAAATTTTTTTTCAGGAAAATTTTCCCATTTGAAAACATACTGAGTGACTCAAGAACGAAGAAAATCGGTTAAGGTTTGAATGATTAATTAGCATTTTTCAATTTTCAAAATCGTTCGATATTTGCCGCTTTTGCAACTTTGAGTAACTAATGCTCGACCAGTTACTTGATAAAATTTTTTGCGTTTTCATTTTCGTTACCGCTCAGGCATCTACTTTAACGCAGTAAAAGCCGTTTTTCAAAATTTAAAAGTTAAGTTTTTTCAAAAAATTACCAGTTTTTGACCCAAAATTTCAATACACTGGTATCGAATAAATTGCATGTAGATATTAAGTCATGCTAAATATTCCATCTTTGCTGAATCCAAGGATATGAAAATTTTACCGCTACGACGCTTATTGCATGTGCGATAAATTTTCAAAAATCTGCCCTTTCAATAGGGTTTCGAGAAATTAGTATGTTTACTTAATAAATAAGAAGATTAACCAAAATCCTATTCAAAAAGTGGGCAAAGTTTTGAAAATTTATAGCACATGCAATATGCGTCGTTGCGGTAAGATTTTGACACCGTTGGATTCAGCAAAGATGCAATATTTTGCATGACTTGTGTACACGCAATTTTTTCGATACCAGTGTATTGAAATTTTGGGTCAAAAGTGGTATGAATTTTACTACGTTAAAGCAGATTCTTAAGCAGTCTCGAGAATGGAAACGCAAGATTTTCTATCAAGTACTGGGGTCCGTTGCATAAAAGTTATTACTAATAAATTATTAGTGATTAGTTGATTAGTGTAGCAGTATTAATGATCAAAACTATTGATAGAAGCTACGTGCTTTGAAGGTTTTGGCATTATTTTGTAGGTAATGAACTGGCTGATTTAAAATTAGCGAAGATTTTCAATAGTCTTCGCATTCTCAGTCATAATGATCGATATTGTCAAGGAAAACGTGAATTTTTAACATTTTTTCTCTGTCACAGCCGGAATTTTAATTGCACAACAATTTTGAATATTCAGTTTGCTAGAGCATCTCAAAAGCTACAAAACGACATATAACACATCCCTATAATTCCTCTATAATTTTAGTTGTTTTAAATAAAACTGCTACACTAATCAACTAATCACTAATAATTCATTAGTAATAATTTTTATGCAATGGGCCCCTGGGCGAGCAGCTTGTCAGATTTGCAAAAGCGGCAAAGATCAAAGTATTTTGAAATCAAAAAATGCTAATAAAAAATTCAAACCTTAGCCGATATTCTTTGTTCTTGAGGCATTCTACGTGTTTTCAGATTGAAAATTTTCCTGAAAGAAAGAAAATTTTAGCATGCATACCTATGCCGGAGAAAAACGCCGATAAACCGATATTTTTAAATTTTTCAAAATTTTCCTCATGACGATTTAGAAATTATATAATGTTATGAGTCTCCGATGAATATTAAAAATGCAGTATAAGTGAGCACAATTTTGTACACACACTTTTGTGTCAGACTTTAGACCCAAAGCGCCCCCCTTAAGGGGGGGGCTACGAACGGTTTTGCCCAACTTCTTCACAGAGTCCTACCTTTTGGCATATGATTAGCTAACATATCAAGGTTAAATAGTCCTTAGTGGGCATTATTATATCTAACAGACATCGATTCTGGCACTACGCCAAAGTCGAAATTTTGGTGCAAAAATTGGGTTTTTTGAAAAAGCTTTTCTGAATTCTGGTGGATTAACGGTTTGACCAATTCTGAAACTTTTTGCCACAAATGTTAACTGTTACTAGTGCTAAATATTAAAAGTATTCCGGCTTTCGAGCGTTGCTTCCTTCTTCAGCTATAACAGCTCAAAGTTGGAAATTTGACAAAAAGTTTTGATGTGACCGTGCGCCGTTTTCGATCTAATAAAATTGGCAGCCCCTAGCCTACCCCAGCTTTTTACCAAATATTAGTCTCGAATAGGGGCAAACTGTCTGTGAGTTTCGAGAGTTTTGGTTTTCTGGTTTGTGTGCTAGCAAACTTTTTGTTAAGAAATAACCCTTATTTTTAGGCCTGAAAAGCTAGCTAAGCGCAGTAAAAATGGGGTCAGAAAATTTTTTGTCTCCGATTTTGCCGAAAAGGTCCTTATAGGGGTTATTTGGCCTGCTGAATTCGAATATGAAATCCGTTTTTCGATATGACGCTTTCTTCGTTCAGTATGCGCTTACAACTGTCTTAGATCTTTTTGGAGCGATCGCCATCCATACTTCGAGAAATCAATCTAGCATTTCTAAACATTGGAGCGAGGCTTAGTGACCTAGCTGTCGGCACATCCTGGTACACTCACTGGCCTGTAATGCGCAAGGTTTCAGCCGATTCTGCCACAGTAATTTGGAGTAATTGGCTCACATCTTCGAAATGGCACCAAATAACAGCGACAATATCGATAATGTAATCTAGCACTGCGAACGCAGGGATTAACGAAATCACGTCATTTTGACATAAGTTAAGACAGATACTTGGAGTATTAATTGGAACAAAGTTGGGCTCCTTCGATAAACCACAGCTCATTAGACGTTAGTTAACCTCCACCCGTATAAACCTACAACACCCAATTTTTCGCACTTTGATTGTATCGCACAGAAAAGTATGCACTGATCTAAGGATTATTTTACACGATATCAAAGCGCTATATGTCAGTACTATTTCGGGAAAATTTGGGTACCGTACCTTGCGCATAGCGATCAGGGCGAGGCAAAGTTTGTGTACGTGTTATGTCGAACTTTGGACCGACAACACCAACTTCTGATGGCTCCACAGGACGCTACGCTGCATAGAATTCTTTCAAACTTTAAACTATTTTACACTAAACCTAATACTATTATATGGCAAAAGACTAGCTAGCTTTTCCAACATCGAACTTTTAGTGAAATTCGTAGCCCCCCCTTAAATACTTAAAATATAAATACTTAAAATTTTGTGAAAATTGGTTCAATGAAAACATCTACGCTTTAGCAGAATGAAAGAAGTCTTTTTAGGCTGGGTCAAGCTCATAGACAATACCATCGCAATTGTCACGTGCACAAGCAAATACTTTATTTTACAACTAATCACCAGTTCTTTTTACCGGCTGCAAAAATGACCACCACTTCAAAATAGTTCCTTGCATAATTATCGTTCCATCTCTCGCGTAGTCTTTCTAAAAATCATTCCTCGTTTTCCCACACGTGACAGCAATGCTAGCCTAAGCTTGAAGAAGCCCCGAATCGAAATCTTCTGATGCGACCCAGGAAACTAAAATGTGGTATCAATCAACACAACACAGACTCCACCTACGTCTGCAAAATTATGCAAAATATCATGGAATTCTGTCAAAAATGTATTTCGCCAGTTGAATATCGTATGGTGTCACGAAAAGTGGGGGGGGGGGGGGGTCGAACCGGTTCTTTGGTGCCTGGCGAGACAGATGAGAACGGTCAAGTATTTTTAGACACTCACGTCATAGTATATTCATGCAAAAAAATGAAACCAGTCCAAGAAATTTGGGGCACCCCCATTTTAGTCTTCCCCCAATTTAAATAGTTAAGTGATTACATAATGTTCGCTTTTAAGGGGGGGGGGGTCGCTTTTTTTGGGCGATTTTTCGACCATCGCCTATTTTGCTCATTTTTACATAGTTTGTACTCCCAATGGTTCCGCGAAACAAGACAAGTGCGTTTTGCGCAATATTGCTTCTATCGTTCTGTAGAGTCCTTCAAAGGTGGTTCCGACATGTGTTAAACATAGGAAAATGATAAAGTTAAGGTAAAAAAGTTTGTGTCCAAAAAATTTTTCGCTGTGTGAGAGACCCAGCTCTGAAATTTTTTCACACTTGTTAAGGACATAATGTAGAGTGCAGCGAGTGACTTTGGTGCAATTCTGTTGAGAATTGGTATTTTTGGAAATAGCCAAACACGGAATTTTCACAAATTCTGACTTTAAAACTTTGCCAAAATTCCAATTCTCAACAGAATTGCACCAAAGTCACTCGCTGCACTCTACATTATGTCCTTAACAAGTGTGAAAAAATTTCAGAGCTGAGTCTCTCACACAGCGAAAAATTTTTTGGACACAAACTCTTTTACCTTAACTTTTTCATTTTCCTATGTTTAACACATGTCGGAGTCACCTTTGAAGGACTCTACAGAACGACAGAAGCAATATTACGCAAAACGCACTTGTCTTGTTTCGCGGACCCATTGGGAGTACAAAATATGTAAAAATGAGCAAAATCGGCGAAGGTCGAAAAATCGCCCAAAAAAAAGCGACCCCCCCCCCTTAACAATTGAACGAACGTCGTATATGATTAGATGAAAACATTGTTGACGAAGTCGAAATTGTGATCATCTTTATCCTCTACGTATATGTCTCATTTCAGACTCGGTGGCGAAAGATCTTGGCTTCAAAACTGAAGAATTGCTGGCATCTTTGCCAGACGACGCATTTGCAGAAGTGCTCACTGCCGAAACCTCTTCAGGTGGGTTCATCTGTTCCTCTACAGTTGTTAGCTTAGCGGTGTGGAAGTGTCAACACCAACAGTCAAACTCCAATTTAAGGTGGTGATTCCTTTTAGAGTCATCAAATTTGAACCTTTATTACGTACTCATTCATTAATTTAGAGTTGAGCAGCAATATTTATATCAAACTGTAGCGCAACATTGTCTCTTTTTAATGAATGCAATGAAGCTTTTTCTGGTGTTCCAAAATTGTTTTACTGCATTTTAGAAGGAATAAAATTTTTAAATTTTTTGCAGACTGAAGTAAATTTTTTCTCGAGACATGGGCTATACCATTCGATACCTCTATCAAATAACTGGATAGCTTTTTAATTGTTATGAAATCGATTTTTGTGAACAACACCTATTAAATGGCAATATTCCAGCGTGCATATTATTAAATACTCCGCAATGCATCCGCAAAAAAACGGTCTCAGTTTTGCAATAACCACAATTTCGATTATTACAGACACAGAAATACCCGTGGGTAATGACCACCCCTCGAATAGTTTGTTCTCCGTGCGATCTTCAAATCGATCCTTTTAGCTTAATTTTACGGCTTGCATAGCTCGATAAATACGTAATGGATTATTTGATTTCTGCAAAACTGACTAGTTTTTGACTCCAAATTAAGAAAATTTGTTATATCTCTCGATAGAGAAAAATTAGAGGGAAGCTTTCAAAAGCAAAAATGTAAATCCTGACGAGTTCTTTCTAATCAGTATAGCTACAACTATGCAGCTGCGAGCCAGCTGGAAATCTTTTAAATCCACCCCGAACTCAAACACCAACTTTTCGAAGCGGAATTGCGCCGAGGATACTAGAACGCTAAAATAAGTATTTGGAAAGTTTCATCAAATTTGAACTTGATTTGAGTCGTGCGTTAACAATAGTACCCCAAAGGAATCACCATCTTAAAACAGGCGTTGGCGTCTTTATTTTGACGCATTTAGATGGTATAGCCCATGTCTCGAGAAAATTACTTGAGTCTGCAAAAAATCTGAAAATTTTATTCCTTCTAAAAGGCAGTAAAACAATTTTGGAAAACAGAAATAGTTTTATTGTATTCATTGAAAAGAGATAATGTGCTACATTTTTATATAAAGATGGCTGCTCAACTCCAATTGAGTAATAACGGTTCGAGAATTTGATGACTAAAACGAATCATCGCTTTAAAATAGGCGTTGGCATCTTTATTTGGACGCATTTAGATGTCTATTAACTTAGCACATCGTTTTTATTTCTTAAACTTTCGTGTCTTTGGAATATTATAATTTTTTGACAATGTTTGGCCAAACAATTATTTTTATCAAGAGTACATAAAACATAGGAGTATGACTGCTGTCATACTCTTGTGGGTTTATGTACTCGTGCTTTTATGTATCAGTGGAACACTCATAATTCATCAGTTTTAGAACTCAGGCTTTTCTATTTTCGTGTGGCAAAGCCTGAATTAGCCTAAATCAGTTCTGACTTGTGAACATGGACCAATTCTGTGTGCTTTAATGATTTGATCTTGTACGTATTCTTGTTCAGTGCTTTTGCCAATATCAGTAAGTCTTAGTAAGCGTGTTGCGTGCATGTTTTAGGGCGAAACGGGGATCTGACGGCGGGAACGGAAGTGGACTTGCAGCACGTTTTCGATCTCAGCAAAGACTCAGGCGACAGTGAGGAAGAGGATGATTCTAGGGACAGCTTCTGTGCCGACAGTCCGTCACAGCCTCCGTCAAGAATCCTGGAGGGAGTGGGCGCAGGGAGCGGGGGAATTCTGGATGGACGAAGGACAGTGGGGGGTTCCTCTGGACCCTCCATTCCCTCCCTCTCCTCCTCTGGCGGCGATACCGGTGGTCTGATGGCCTCTCTCAATAGCCAGTCCGACTGTGATCCCCATGGTGGCCTCGGAATAGACGATGGCCATAACTGGGCCGATGTGGAACAGTTCCTTCTATCAGAAGGCTATAGGCCGGCTAGGGTTAGTTAGATGCTCCTGTACGTATGTATGTATTATGATTGTGCTTGTGAGTTTTAGCTTGTAACAGATTAGCTGTATGCGCGTGTACGTAATATTTATATTTAGTGAGACGGCCTGGATTGTACACTGGCCCCCCCTCCTTTCTAATATTTGTAAATTATTGTAATATTACCTTTTCGTTTCTGTATTTGTTGTTTTTTGGATATTTGTTGTAAACATGTGCGTGTTTGCCCAAATATTATTTAACTATTACCCGTAGTTTATGGTTAGAGCAGCAGATGAATTTTATTTATAAATGTTTTGCTTCGTTTTTGTTGATTTATTGTTTTGCGTGTTATTCGGTTGTTTAATGAATTTAATATTGAAGAGATTATCATTTATTCAGTGTCAATGTGAAGTGGACAGACATGTAAGAATTTAGTGCTGTGATAGAGTGGTACAAAGTAAGTGATTATGCAGTGAACAAATAAAACCGATGGATAAAGCCGTTGCGTTTTGTGATTTTTTGGCAAATCATAAAGATGGCCAGGAACGTTTTTGTTCAATCTGTAAACATAGGAATCAAATTTTTGCTCTTCTGAATGATTACAATGTTATGTAAATAGTTTTACATAGGAGAGATTTATAGACTGTATATATAGTTGTAGTAGGCACCAAAAGCAGCTAATCTCACATAGTATGCTTTTGGTGTCAAGCGGATGTGCTACTTTTAAGGTAGCGTCGACGTATGTGTTGTTTTGCTGCAACAGACTTTGCTGATTTGAAGAGCACATTGGTTTCTACTGTATGGCACGGTGTTCTCGTGTGTCGTGTCGGCTGTTGTACGCGTGCATCCATACAGCACCTCAAAAAATTATTTGATTAACAGTATTGCTTTCAAAAATGCGTACAGATTTACTCAGAATCTTTTAGCTATTTTATTTTACGAATTCCAAAACTGAAGTTTGACGTTGAAACGCCCATTGGATTTTAGCTGATTAAATTGAGGTCGATTAGCTTTGCGTATGACAGTAGGGTTTCATTGGGCGCCATATGTTTTGTGGTTGTTTTTCTTTCAGACTGCAAACGCTCGACATTTTTCTTATTTCAAATATTTTGATAGAGTTAAGTGCTCGTTCAGCAAACTATGGTCATATTGATAATGACTGGCACTAGAGGCACTTAATACCGAAAATTTAACCGGTTGTAATTGTACCCTCAAATTGATTTAGACTGTTATTTCCTGGTTGACTAGCCCAATTCCAGATGACAGCCGGTTTATCTGAAAACAAAACGAAGCAACACGATTCCTATTCCATTAGCCATGTAGTACCACCAGGAGCAAATAACAGTTTCTATATGTTGTCATACAGCATCAGAAAATTGATTCATTGTCTTGAGGTAAATTGAATTATCATAATGCAATTAAATTTAACTTTCTTTATCTTAGTTTCAGATCGTACTATTCCAGAACGACTGTGTCGTTGAGGTTTTGCGCAGGTTTCTGTAGCGTTTTCTTTGTTTCTTTGTTTGTCGTTGATGTATTTCGCATTAGAGGCTGTGTGTTTCTTACTGCTGATTTTTTCTGTGTAAATTTACATTCAGTATGTAATGTCGAGTTTGTAATTTGTGTTTCCCTGTATATTTGCTACTCACCCATTCGAGTCCACCCCTTCTACGTATATACAATAAATGTGTGTACCATTTTATGTGCTGCATACTTCGTGCTAACATGTTTGCACCCGACCAAAGGGTACGTAGCCAGTCTATTTCTATAACATCGTCCTTATTTCCATGCCAATGCTATTTTATGAATTTTGCTTTGTTTCTGCGTTTTCTCTATTCCGTTAACTCCCGAGCTTCTTCGTGTATTTTGAAACATTTAGAAAGTTTTTTCTGCAACACGTTCGTTTCATGATTTTCCTCAGTATGTAACTGGCTAATTTTTGCTTTTGTTTCTGTTCATTTTCAGTAGTTTTTGTGTTTCGCCTCACGTTAGTTTTTGCCCTGTTTCAACGGGTGTACGTTTGCTTGTGTTGTCTCATTTTTTGTGCGAAAGGTTCATAAATTTTTTAGCTATTGCTTTTGCATTAAATCAGGTTCTAAATGAAAAATCACTCAGTCTATTTCAATTATCGCTAAATTTCAGTGCGTTTTCGCGTTCTGTAACAGTTTTAGATGAATTTAGAATTTTCCGTGTTTCCTGTAATATTCTTCTATTTAAGTCCCTTTATCTGACTTAAGAGTAACGGTTAGGCACTAAGTACTAAGGAGGTGCACTTTTCGGCATTTTCGACCTCCGTTGCTGTTTATTTTACATGTTTTGTATTCTATATGATCTAAATTCTCAAAATTAATGTCGGATCTGTTAGGGTTGTTGGGTGACTTCCCTTCATTGATACAAGTTATTGATACTATTTCTGCATAATTCAAAAGTCAATTTAGTTTTTTGAGAGGAAACCTACCGCTGAAGCGTATATCCGGGCGGTTTGTCGCAAACTATCCACCCGGGCGGTCAACAGACTGACCCTAAGAGATCCGGTTTCAATTTAAAATCTCGTGAAAATTTATCATTTTACTACAAACTATATAACACTTAGCAGCATCGGGGAAATCAAAATATGCCAAAAGTCCCCGGCGTAAATTATTGGCAAAAGTACATTAGGATTAAATGAGAAGTCGTGGTACATTCCAATTTGATGTTTGTGAAAATTGAACTATCGAACAATGAAGGATTGTGCGAACTTCTATGAAGGCCTGTGGTCGGGTGAGTCATTGTTTTGCTGTAGTTGTGTTTTCTGTATTTATGCATCAGTCTGTTTGGTAGTGTTGTACTCAAACGAAGTCTTATAAATAAAGTTGACTTGTGCACTTTCATTGTACGTAGGTAGAAAGTGCCCTTGGCACAACAATCGACAACACAACAACACAGCAGTACAGCACTACAACGCCAAATAAATGGCTGCGAAAAGGCAAAGTTGAACTGATGCGTTTGCTTCAGCAGAACGATGTATCAATGATTACAATGACAGGAAGCCGCTTTGTGCATCACAGGGAATCTAGTCAGAAACTAAAGTTATAGAAACCAGCTTTTGTCCCAAATAGAAAACAACTTCGGCGGGCAACTAAAATTGTAGGAACCAGATCTGTAACTGAATAGTGGATTCCCCTGATTCGTCGTTTTCAGTCTGTGGGTAGTAGTCTTAGGTAGTGCTGGGACCGGTTCCAAAAGAACCGGTAGAACCGGAACCGGTAGGATTTTTAGAACCGGAACCGGTGGCTTTTGGAGCCGGCCGGTTCTAGTGTTAATTTTGGCTGTTTGAAACTTCAATCAAGGTTTATTTTGTAAAATTTTCTAATGAATTTGAATTTAGCATTTGGAATTTAACTTTATGTTGGTACTTCTATTTATATATGAAATTTTGTTTTTAATGGCAGAAGATTTGATATCAATTTTACGATGTCTTTAATAACAGTTTTCAGTCAATGTTTTAAGTTTTCTGAAAAGGTTGTAGAAAAGGGCAGTAGCTAAATGCTTATCTAGATACTCAGTATTTTGGTAAGCTCTGGTAGCTAAAATTTCCCAACATATTGGTAAAATGAAAGAGACCCAGAGTTGGCTCCGGGTCCGGGTACCCGCGGGCCGGGCCGGGTCCGGGTCCAACTTTAGGACCCGCGGGTCCGAATCCGGGTCCGGGTCCAAAATACTGAAGAAAACAGGGTTTTGGTACATTTAGGGATGTTAAAACATTATAATTTGTTGTATTCCTAATAAAAGGTTGGTAGAACAGATGTATTAGGTGTTGAGATACAATGTTTTGTAGTTGCCCAGCTGAGGTGTTTCTGGTTTATGTTGCTCTGCTGGGCTAAAAACAAAATGTGTAACTAGAATTGGAAGTAGGAATATGATAACTCGAATTGATAAGTTAGTATAAAATTTTGCAATGCATGAAAAACTTAATCTAGTAAACAAGGTCAAGGATATTGTTTTCAAATACAAGCCACCAAAAATTCATTCATCTTCTTCCTTCTAGCGCAATCGTAACTTATCCGAAGGACAGTCTCACATTGTCTCCTCTGGACTATGACAAAAAACTGCTACCAATATATCAAACGAGATCCCAATTTTGTTAGCCCTAGCAGTCAAATAATATAAAAATTGTCGTAAAGCGTAAATTAAATTTACCTAAAACTTATCACAGGTTTTATTCACGACTGGGCTATTACAGTAGTAAAGTTATAGTGAAATTCAAGAATGCAGTGAAGGTTTGAAATGCAAACTGGTTTTTTTAGATCCGGGTACCCGGATCCGGGTCTGGATGGGTCCGGGTCCGTCCTAACGGGTCCGGGTCCGGGCCGGTTCTGAAGTTTTGGACCCGGAGCCAACTCTGAACAGACCATGTCTTTTTCACAGTAAATAATCGTATATAAATAGTAAAAAGTAAGCAAAAACACTGTTTAAAAACACGTTCATAGCTTTGTGCAGTTAAATATATTAAGTTTTTATAGCAATTGTCAAAAAAATAAAAAATCGTGTGATTTTAGCTTTTTTATCAAAAATACCAATTGGAACCGGAACCGGTAGCTAGAACCGGAACCGGAACCGGTAGTCAAGAACCGGAACCGGAACCGGTTTCAAAAATCGGAACCGGTCCCAGCACTAGTCTTAGGCCGACCGGCCAACGCTTTCGGCTGGCCGCGCTCACGCTCCACCCGTTCGGCTAGCCGAAGTCAGAGTAAGTGCTAAGAAATGTTTAAGTAACCAGGAATATTGTAAAACGATTCATTCATAGTATTTTACAGATTACTTAATTTGAGCAAACAATTTAATCCTCAGCTCTAATATGGAAACGTTTAACATCTTGCTGACCCTTCCCTTTTTCCTTTTCTAAGTAATGGGCTGCCGGCGAAGGCCGTAAATACTCAAATTTGTTTCACGTTCATGCGGCAAAATTTCTACACGAAAAACTGTATAGTAGAAGCTCCAAATGTGCGTCTCGTCTACCCCTAAGATGGGGCAAAATATTCCTTCAGACTACGGTTGTTTTGATTTTTGATTCGAATCGAATCAAAAGTGTTTTGATGCGACTTTTGATTTTTGATTAATCGAACTGAACCAAATCGTTTAATATTTCACAGAAAGAAATCGAACTGAATCAAATCTGATTGAATTTTCAGAAGTCAAAATCGAACTGAATCAAATCAAAACTTTTGTTCATGAATCAATAATTTTGATTTTGATGCGATTTTGATTCACATTTTGATTCAGCAGAATATATTCTAAAAGCTTTCACCTAGTCTCATATGCACTATGAAAAATACTTTTTCCTGCATTCATCTTTTCGAATATATACTGTTGATGTTGAACCTATTTGTGCAATTAAGCTTTGTTTGTGCTCTTAAGGTGGTGATTCCCTTTGGTCACGTAAAGTTTTCACCATTATTACTCATTCATTACTTGGAGTTAACTAACTTAACTAGGGCAGTGCTCACGGTAGAGATACCTTTATTGGCAGGCATTTACTAGAATAGGCTTATTGCTTTATGTAGCATTTTGCGTTTCGAGGGATTGTTAGATCATTATTTATCTTTACATTACCTCTAACTTTGGTCAAGATAGCATGCAACTGCATTAAAGCAAAGAAGACTAAATTATATTAAGAAACTCTACGGCAGCAATGGGCATTTAATACTATGAAAAATGAAAATTTTATGTTATCAAAACAAGTTCTGAAATGTATTAGGTTGGTTTAAATCACGTAAAATTTTCAAAAAAGCAAATTTGAAAAATCAAGTCACATCAAAATTCAGTTTTGGTAAAAACTGCATCAAAATCAAAACTCTTTCAAATTGAAAAAATCTAACTGAATCAAATTAATTCATTTTTCGGGAGCAGAAAATCGAACTGAATCAAATCTGATGATTTTTCAGGGGCGGACATCGAACTGAATCAAATCAAAGCTTTTGAGGCCGCATCAATACAACCGTACTTCAGACTGCCTGTTATCATAATCACAATCATATAAAGATCATCGCACTCATAATAACCAGGGCGGGATGATTTGATCTCCAAAGTATAGAAGGTCAGTGTTACAATGCATGCCCAAGAATTTGGACTGATGTCCAAATTTCAGTTATTTGTTAATAAAACGTTCTGTAATTGATCATTTTCGTTGCTTAAGCTATTGTTAATCCCCAAGATCAGCTACATTCTCTTCTGTATTAGTTTATCCAAATCGGAAAGATTTTGAATTTATTAATTCGTTTCGTTTATATAAAGACAACTGTCGTCAAATTATGAAATTTACTTTGCATATCAAGCTTATCTGTTTACTAGCAATTTTCATTATTACCAAAGGGGGCCTTGTGAAAAAATAATTCCACTAGTTAATTCCAGGAAAACAAAGTCCCCTTCTATTATTTTGTGCTTGCTTAACAATTGTCCTCTTTTATAAAAAATCGGAAACGGATAATATACGTGTGAAAACAGCCAAGTACAATTGAGGTCACCCACGTACAAAAACTAAATTTTGCTAATGGAAGCAGTGTTCCTCCACCAACCCGTGAGCTGATAACTCGTGGTCAGCCCAATCCGCTCAGACGCCAGATACCCAGGTCTGGGACGCAACAGCATATGAAGAGCTTCATTCCTTTCACGACCAGACTCTGGAACAGTCTACCGGCCTCGGTCACTAGCATCACTGATCCGTTGCGTTTCAGACGGGCTGCTTATCATCACCTCAAGATTATCGTCACTTGATTGGCGTCTACTCAACAAAGTATCAACAAAGTAAGTAAGTGTTGAGCATAAAACAGAATTTAAACACTTTTAGCATGTGGTTCACTTTGAGCCAGAAACGATAATGTCTGTCTCCCCTTGAGGCGAGATAAAAATAATACAACTTTGTATATAATTTAAGGTTTGAATGTATGTATGTATGTAAGTATTTAATTGCCAGAGTATACAAATGTTAGGTAATCCAAAAACAAGGAACAATTAGTACAAATCATGAAAAGAACACAATAAGCAAAAATTAAAGCAAAGGAACTGTGCAAACAAAATTAGCTTCCGGCGAGACAATGCAGGAAAACCGGAACTGTGCAAACAAAATTAGCTTCCGGCGAGACAATGCAGGGCCGACTAACCCTATTCGGTTTATCTTAGAATTTCATATGCCAGAATTTCATTAGTCAGAAACTAACTTTTCAAACTTTCATTAGTCAGAATTTCATTAGTCAGAAATTAGGTTTTTGAAATAATATAAGTTGAACTTTCGTTCGTCAGAATTTCATAAGTCAGAATTTCATTAGAATTTCATTAGTCAGAATTTTGTTTGTCAGAATTTTGCAAATAATGCCATTTTATTGCTGGCGCTAAGTCTAACAACACGGCAGATCTTGATGATAATGTTATAAAATGACCTCTAGTCGACACAGATACGCATATGTCTGTGCCTTGGCTTCACCAAACAGCAACGAGCAAAACTCGTTTCAAAAGGGTTTCCCAACAACCGGGTTGGTTCCGCCTACACCTGCCGACATCTTACAGACAGGAAATGACGATAGGCTGTTTCGTTCTAATCCTAAAATTAACTAAAATTAATTAATTACGTTCATCTTCCAACTCTGCACCAAATCGTGCTAGTTTGACAACATAGTAAGTAAATGATTTGAGTTTAGTACCTCTGCTTTTAGAATACTTGGCTGGACTTGTAATTAATCGACTAACTAAAATCATCCGACTTAAATCTGACTAAATAAAATCACCCGACTTCGATTTCTACTCACATCTGACTAAAATCAACCGTTTCTACCTGTTTTGGAAAAATGTTCCCCGTGGACCATATCAACTCCAACATCCTAGAAGAAATAAATCCCTTCGACGGAGACGCGGATGTTGACGTTCTTTTGAAAAGGGCGTTGGCATTTTATTTCAGAAGAACCAACACGCCGATTACGCCATTCCAGAGTCTTAAAGACGCTGCTGCCAGTATATGGCCTAGAGACCTGAGCGATGAAAGGTTCATAAATCAGCTGTCTCAAATATTCCAGAACCTCATCATTGAAGAAACTGATGCTGGAAAAACCAACCTAATGCCAATTTATGACGTGGGCGGAAACGCTCCAAACGTCATCAAAAGAATCCGCGCCCAACACAATGAACTCCTTGCCACTGGAGGCAAAATAGGAATGTTGAGGTCGTCCGTAACTGTTGGTTACAAACATACTGGGTTTGTACTGAACTCAACCTCAGGCTCGCGGAAAGTCATTGAAGTTGGATCGACACCAAGTTGGAGGGTAATTGTAACATTACTGGTCTTTCGAGCATTTTGTTAAGTTTGATCCACATTTTCGCGATGCTCATTAGTATAGACTGAAATTAGTTGACTGACACCCACTATCCGTTAAATTAATTATCTGAAAATGAAACCCGTTAGTATATTAAACTTTAAAAATTGCAAAATTAACAAAAAATTAACAAAAATCATGTTTACTACTGCCTCTCACAAGTCACCAGATATTTGCGGCAGGGAGCGTCCGTTGCAAAAAGTCAACCACTGGCTATTAAGATCCTGAAAATTTCAAAAATTTCAAGAAACGTCAATATCCAACAACTAAGGTCACTGTCTCCTTAATATACTCAGTGTGTGTATGGAGTAATAACGTGTAGGTCAGTGATGAGCATTTCGACCCGTCGGCCCGGCCCGCCCCAACATCCATTTGTTAACGGACCCGGTCGGGCCCACATCTATTGGTTACCGGGCCGGAGCGGACCGAAACGGGCAGGACCGACTCCAAGAAGATGTTGTGAAAGCACGAAAATTAGCTTAAAATTTGGTTTCTGGCGTTTACAGCAAAATTTAACATTTCGTAGTATAATTTAGCGTTTCCATGTTGTATTGAAGCCTTCGAAATAATTTTGTTAGTAAAAGTTTGGGAATTTGCTTTAGGCGGGCCGGGCCGGGCCTAACAAACCCGGCCCGAGCTCATCTCTAGTGTAGGGTAAACCTGTAAACCAGTGGAAAGCGCAAGTTTCTTTTGTAGTAAATGCATTTTAGCCTAACTTGTAATTTATTGCTCCAAAACAATTTCCGATCCTGTAGTTTCCAGAAGAACTGGTTCTCTGCTCAGTCAGAAAAGCTTTAGAGTGTGCATTTCTGGTTTAGCGCACCAATGTGGTAGGTAGTCAGAAACCCAAACCAGTGCTAGTGTGGCGAGAACGTGTTTGAGGCCGGCGGGCATCAAAAACTTCTTCACATCTTGTTCTAGCGCCGACAGTGCCTAAAACCTTTATACTCTTCAAAACTTTCTTCATGACTGCAGAAAGACTAACAAAATAGACTTGGTAGAAAAAATCGAAAGTAGTGCACGCTTCTTAGTGTAATAACGCCAGTGTATTAAAATATATACTTTCCTAATGCAACATACCAGAAAATCAATTCACAATCGCTACATTGTAATCTATTTCAGGCCGGAAGCCGACCGGCGGGCCGGCCAAGGTGTTCGGCTTCGCCGGCCGGTGAAACCCCGGCCGGCCTCAAACACTAGTCTCTGGGGGCGACGGCCACAGAAAGCGGAAAATTTTTTAAGCTACGAAAATGGTTGCTTTTTATGAGATGTTGCGTCTTGCTCGGGTAACGTTAATATTCGGTTGCGTTCGGATAAGAAACTTTGCTTTCAGAGGCACACCTGGAAGCAAAAAATCCTGACCGATAATCCACATATAGGCAAGAAATGACGATAATGGCTTTGAATTTGCTTCCTAATTATACATATTTTTGGTCTAAATAATTTTAGAATTATTCAAGGCCGGTCCGTAAAATACTTATGTATACCAGCAAAATACTCGCGTAGGTCTGCGGGTAGGCTCAATTTCCAATACCCACCCACAGGTACGGGCATCCGCAACCCGCTTAACTTTGGTATGATCTCAATACTTTAGTTTTCATATTAGAGGTCAGCTACTAATGCATGTTTTTGATTCTAAGCGGTGTCTTTTGGTATTTGTAGGCAATGTTCAACGGCGAACTAGCTCGTGTCAAAATTTCAAACATCGAAAACGTGGTTAGGAAAGGAGAAAAAATAACTGTATACCCCGCGCAGTGGCGGCACTTCAGAATCAGACCAAAGGCAGTAATACTTTCTGCCATCGCGGCCACAGCTGGTCTATCATTCGCTTACGGTGTCACTGCTAACTGCAACTCGTACACCAATTTGATTGGCTACAACATTAATCTTGTTGAGCTACCAAATGCAGATCTAAATGCGATTGCGGGGGTCACGGGAAGCATGACGACAGCAGGAGAAATCACAATTGAGAAGTTGGAGCATGTTCTCCAAGTACTTGATTCACTTATTGTTTAACTGAATATATGAACTTATTGCTTAATACAATTTGCAACATTAAAAGATGTGTCTTGCTTTAAGCCACCAGACATGTGCAGAATGTCGCACACCCTGTGTAGGGGAAGCAGGCATAGGAAAGATTGATACGCCTGATATGGGAGTCCAGCTGATGGTCCCGTGGTGTAGTGGTTAGCATGTCTGACTCCGGAACAGAAGGATCGTGGTTCGATCACCGGCGGGACCAATTCTTTACTTTCGGTGGTGAGTGAAAAGCTGAATCTCCCTCTTTTATTCTCTCTCCTAGGTCCTGGTTTCGTGGGTACCAGGGTGCCTGACGCCTCCCGTCTTGGCTTGTCCTCGGTTTCGTCTTGGTCCACCAGGCCTGATAAAAGCGCTACACCTTGCACATAGTTTTCAGGATTTATTACTTTTTTCTTTCTTGCTCCTTTTTTGGGAAAGATGGGAAGCACTTTGAAACTGAAATAGAGAATGGGAGTTTGACTAAGCGTGAGAGAATTATGAACAAGTATGTATGAACCTGCAAAACTGCATAAAATAAATAACGAAACTATAAAACTAAGCTAAACTAAAAATGTAAGCTACGCCTACAGCAAATATATAACTGTATATGTCGTTTTCTGCAGATGGGATGGACAACCCTGCATTGTCTCGCCGGAAGCAAATTTTGTTTGCACAGTTCCTTTGCTTTAATTTTTGCTTATTGTGTTCTTTTCATGATTTGTACTAATTTTTCCTTGTTTTTGGATTATCTAACATTTGTATACTCTGGCAATTAAATACTTACATACACACATATATTCAAACCTTAAATTATATACAAAATTGTATTATTTTTATCTCGCCTCACTTTATGATTATATATGAAGAATTTGCTTTCTTTTAAATTAATTAAATAATTGGCTTTAAGTATAATTTAGCAGGTGCAACTTTCCTTTACCTTTGTTTTATCTCCAGCCTTCTTCTGGGGTGGCCCTTGAGCTAGCTCTTCCCTCTATGGAGGGGCTGTGCGTGGTTTACCCACGCTACACTATCAATTCACTTTTAGCCATACCTGCAATTTTGCAACTGCATCCACACGTCCATTTGCAACACGTGCAACCTATGCTGTTGATATGCCCTTAAGCTAATCCAACTCTTGATAAGCTTTCCCGGTGCCCACAAAAACGATTTAAGACTACAATTTGGACCTGAACATAGGATCCTGTCGGTTTCTTATTCTTTAATTATGACAAGTCCATTAATGAATCATGCTCCCATGGGCTCGGTATCGCGGGGAGGGAATATAAGCCCAACAGGTGCTCTTACGGATTCGGCCTCGGAACGATCTAATAACCGGGTACCGAGGAGAGCAGAAGCGTCTGCTACTAACTCTTCCCTTTCGGTAAATACGACACATAACCACGACTTTGACTAGTATTCCTGTAGGTTGTACAGGTAAACCTTGTAATAAACGTAGATGCAGAATGTGTAAACTATATAATTCAGGTAATACTTGCAACAGTTATTATAACTCTAACACACATAATATAATTGGTAATTGCAAACCAGTCTAGACTGCGAAACAGCAAATGTAGTGTACCTGATTACCTGCGATAACTGCGGTCTACAATATGTAGGTGAAACTGGTAGAAGACTTAAACAACGTGCCTCAGAACATCTGTATAGTATTAAGAATCCTTTTAAATCTAATTGCAAACGATTAGCTGCGCACTTTAATATGGGAAACTGTAAAACTTATAACATTAAAATAATAGAGAAAATAAATGATGATATGGAAAAGAAAGATGCAAATGCATATAGACGGTTACGTGAGGCTTACTGGATACGTAAACTAAAGTCGAAATATCCATGTCGTTTAAACGAATTTTTTAAAGGAGAGAATGTTAAAATTAGTACATACGAAAATATGATAATTAAGGATAACAGACTAGCACATAGTGTTAAAACTAATAGATGTAGCAAAAATATTAATAATATAATCAAAGATAGCATTAACGACCTCTACGTAGATAACATTTCCAATAAACAAATTTATATATTTATTAACAAAGCTAATAAAAACAAATCAAGGAGATAATTAAAATCAATGAGAACTGCCTAAACCATGCAAAATATGATCTAATTAGGGATATGTGCGAAGGAAAGCGGCATTTAATTAAAAATGTGCATAATAAGAAAAATGCTAAGAGAGAAGTTATAACTTTTGAATATAGTCATTACTGGAAGCTATTAATGTAAATAAAATTTTTAATGATGCAAAAGGTGTTTGGCCTGCTAAGGATAATAGAACTAGAGCTTGCGAACCTAGAATATTCTATAAATATGATAAGCCTATAGGCAGTTTAATATATATATAACTATAGAGACACTATAGATAATCTGGATGTTGATAACTACTTGGAGAATTTGAATAGACATGGAATAGATATGGATATAGATACAGTGTAATTGTAATACAAGTGCATATAAAGATCCCCATCACAACCGTATAATTACTGGTAACGTGAACGTAATAGATAATCCAATTGTCAAGCAAGTTACTAATTATGGACCTAAATTTAGAACACGTAGACACCGACCAAACAATTCATTATTGAATCCGTAAAATCGTCTTTAATAAATTATGTAAACAAGCTTCATAGGAAATATAAATGGGATTTATATGCATTAAGTAATTGGATGGATATAGTACTTACTAATATTACATCCAAACTCAACACCATTTATAATCGTACTACAGACACTAATTTTAATATTAAAGAATTTAAGAAAAATATGCAAAACTTGCATCAACAATATGTGTTTTGTCCGGTAGATGAAGCAAATCAGAATACAGCCATTATTTGTAAACAGTATTATATTTACCTATTACTTAACGAACTAGGTGTAATAAATGGGACAAATAGCAATACTTATTGTGGTATAAAAGACACACAGCAGTCATTAATTAATAGAATTAAAAGTTATTATCACGAACATAAAATAGATGATCTAAATTCATCTGCATTTCCTTATATTTATCTTATCCCTAAATTCCATAAAAATCCAATTAAATTCCGTACAATCATCGCTAGTAAATATGCTGTAACTAAACCACTATCTGTTCTTATAGATAAGGCGCTTTCGCTAATTAAATCAAGTAGGGAAAGATATGGTAACATAGTTAAGCCAGCTTTTAATTGTAAATGGATAATAGATAATAATGAATCTATTAGGAATAATATTAATATTAATAAAATGAAACAAGCCAAAACGGTTAACACGTATGACTTTACTACCCTATACACTAACCTAAAACATGACACAATAATTTCATCTCTAGATAAGTTATTATTCGCAACTATGAGAAACCCAATGCATCCCACTTACGTTGGAATGCGCTGTGGATATGGTAAAAATACACAACAAACCTTAACTTATCCACTGTTATTAAAACATATTAAATTTCTGCTGGATAACTTAATTTTTACTTGTGGTAATTATACTATTACGCAAACTATCGGAATTCCAATGGGAAGTAATGCTGCACCAAATATAGCAAATTTAGTTTTACACCAAATGGAATTTGAGTATATCGCAAATAACAAAAACAATGTCAATAACGAACTGTTAAAAATTGTAGGTAGATATATCGATGATTTTACCCTACTCAATGATAGAGCTTACTTCGATACAGTAAAACATGATATGTATCCTAAGGAATTAGAACTTAACAAAGTTAATGGTAGTAATCAACATGCCAACGTGCTAGATATTACCATAACTATAAAAGATAACATATTTGTGACTAAATTGTACAATAAACGTGATGATTTTCCATAAATATCCTGTGAACGGGTCTTATATAAGCAAAAGAATTATACAAAATACAATTAAGGGTTAGATAAATCGAATAACTACAATTAGTACAGAATTTAAAGATTTCTTAGATGAATTGTATAAACTAAAGACGACACTTAAGGACAGAGGATACTCTAATAGATTTATTAGATCAATGCTGCGAGAAACAACTTTGAATAACCCTGACGTCAGAGACAAATTCTTATCTACACCGCATAATAAATCAGACTTATTCAAGGTAATAAATTAATGTTCTAGTATTGTATTATGTTTTCTGTAGTTTTGTATCTTTGTATCATTTTATATTATATTGTATATTTTGTATCTATGTATCATCTCTGTATCAGTTTATTTCTATCTTCTATCTGCTGTATTTGTTTTAACTTGGGCTTCGGCCTATTTCAACTTGGGCTTCGGCCCCTTCTTTCAACTTGGGCCTTGTGCCCCTATATTGTTCTACCTTTTATCTTGTTCTGCTTACGCCAGGCGTTTGCCACTTTTAACTTGGGCATTGCCCCACTGGGCTTTTCGGTCCTGAAAGTCTAAATAATACATACTGGACAATGATTTTGTAATAATATACGCTAGTTGTAATAGACAAGCTCCAGTAAGTTTAACAGGGAAGGATTTAGACTAGTGCTGGGACCGGTTCCAAAAGAACCGGTAGAACCGGAACCGGAACCGGAACCGGAACCGGAACCGGTAGGATTTTTAGAACCGGAACCGGAACCGGAACCGGAACCGGAACCGGTGGCTTTTGGAACCGGCCGGTTCTAGTGTTAATTTTGGCTGTTTGAAACCTCAATCAAGGTTTATTTTGTAAACTTTTAAAATTTTCTTATGAATTTGAATTTAGAATTTGGAATTTAACTTTATTTTGGTACTTCTATTTAGATATGAAATTTTGTTTTTGATTGAAAGTTGTTGTGTAAATGGCAGAAGATTTCATATCAATTTTACGATGTCTTTAATAACAGTTTTCAGTCAATGTTTTAAGTTTTCTGAAAAGGTTATAGAAAAAGAAAAACTAAGGTGTATTCAGTGTTAACTCTCCTTTAAGGATGATAAGGGTAAGCATTAAGGATTTGATGCTTTGAGGCAACTCTTCCAGCTTTTGCTGTTGCCTCTGCAATTTTGGTGTGCAAACTTCAACTGAAGCAAACCAGTATACTGAAGGCGCAACTCCAGATTAAGGGTTAAGCTGAGCAACAGTATACCTGAGGTACCGTTCTTATTTAATTAATAGCAATTGGCTAACGCTACCGAAAAAGAATGCCTTTGATGGTCTATTGAAAATTTTCATATTTCATAGTCCTATTTTAGTACTTTTTGCTTATATATAGTTTTGGATTTGATAGGGAATAGCGCTCTTTTGTTACAAATTTGTTTATTTCAGCTACAAAAATTAAAAGAAATTCTATGTAAAATAAAAACTTAGCAGCTTGATTTTATTTATTGTAACATACCTACAATTTTTGGTTTTAAAGGTATGAAGTTAGTTGTACCTGTGTGCTGCATAAGTGCTCGAAAAGTTTTAATTCTCGTTCAACGATTTTCCATAATGTTTTCTGCTATAGTTTTCGATCTCAAAAAATCTTCGACCCCGAGATGAGATTAGCTGCTTTTTCAATGATTAAGCTTTGTAATGTTGTAACCGTAGCTGTTGAATCGATAAGCAAATTTTATTGGACTGCTTGAAATTGGTCGAGGAAAGTTCTGTGCGACGTTCGCTTTCTGAAGGGCAGTAACTAAATGTTTATCTAGATTGAGAATACTTAGTATTTTGGTAAGCTCTGGCAGCTAAAATTTCCCCAACATATTGGTAAAAATGAAACAGACCATATCTTTTTCACAGTAAATATTTGTGTATAAATAGTAAAAAGTAAGCAAATACACGGTTTAAAAACACGTTCATAGCTTTGTGCAGTTAAATATATTAAGTTTTTACAGCAATTGCCAAAAAAATAAAAAAATCGTGTGATTTTAGCTTTTTTATCAAAAATACCAATTGGAACCGGAACCGGTAGCTAGAACCGGAACCGGAACCGGAACCGGAACCGGAACCGGAACCGGTAGTCAAGAACCGGAACCGGAACCGGTTTCAAAAATCGGAACCGGTCCCAGCACTAATTTAGACCTCTATACTCTGGTTCCTCGCAAGAGGGGCTTGGCCTAACCAGTACCTGAACTATATGCATACTGTATATATACTGCATAGTATAAAGGTCCTAATCCCGCCCTGGGGTGCGTTTCACAAAGCCCTCTTATCTTTAGGAGCTCCTAAATTTACAAGTTAAGAGCAAAGTTAAGATTTTGCTGTTTCATGAAGGGCTCCTAGTTTAGGAGAGCTCTTAAAGTTCGCTCCTAAAATCGGAGCACGTTTTAGCACTCCTAAACCCCCTCCTAAGTTCAAAACAGCACTGTTTGTTATTGTTTTGCCATAAATATGATGCAATACGCAACTATAATTCCAAGAAACACATTTTAAATAAATGTGATTGATTATATCATGAAATTTCTCAAGTTTAAAATGTTTAGTTTTCGTCACTAAACTTACGTTTTTAAATAAAGATTTTTCGCCCTAATAATGGGATTCATTATTTAGTATACGCGGCTTCCATTAATTTCAGTTAGTTATCATCAATTATTTACGTTGAAATTACCAAAAATATGGGCTATGTATAAGTAACAAACTTAAGAGCAAACATAAGAGGGCTCCTAAATCTTAGCTGAAAATGGTGTTAAGAGCGCTCTTAGCGTTAAAATTTAAGAGCAGTCTCCAAGTGGTTTTGTGAAACAGTTTAGGAGGTCCTCCTAAGTAGCTTGGAAAACCCTCTTAACTTTTCAGTTAGGAGCAGCTTTAAGAGCAAAATTTAGGAGGGCTTTGTGAAACGCGGCCCTGGCCTATAATTAAATAGGCCATCCCCCAAACCTAATTCTCATGATTGGTCGGGGCCTGAGGGATTAGGGCCGAAAGACTTTGATCAATTGTGTCAATCTGTCTTTATCACAATAATCCCATCCTACCCCAATCCAGCACCAGTGCATTTGTTTTACTATTTTATTATTTTGCTCAGTTTCAATGAAACCTACAAATTTATATAAAACTAATTAAAATTATATTTAAAATTTGTCTGTCTTTTTTAAAAAGTAAATGCTTCGTTTAACCTAGTATGTCATCTCAATTTTATAAAAATGATGGTTCACATAATACAGCACTTCTTATTTTATTTCTAATTTCAGTTTTTGTGGTATTCTCACTGTACAGGGCTTTGGTGATTTGACTATTTTGTCCTGGTTCTCTCTACAACTGATTATATATGAAGAATTTGCTTTCTTTTAAATTAATTAAATAATTAGCTTTAAGTATAATTTAGCAGGTGCAACTTTCCTTTACCGTTGTTTTATGAAATTCTGACAAATGAAAGTTCAACTTATATCATTTCAAAATTTAAATTCTGACTAATGAAATTCTAACTAATACGATTCTGACGGATGAAAGTAGACGGACTACTCGACTTGGTCTCTAACGCAGAGCCCCTAAAAATCGCTTTAAGGTGGTGGTTTCCTTTTGTGTAAATTTGACCCTAAAGACTTCAATTCTTTATGAAAGTAGATGAAACTTTCCAAATATGCTATTTTGGTGCTCTTTCGGTGGCTAGTCCCAAAGTTTTAGGTGAAAAAATGAGAAATTTTCGGTTTTTGGCTTTATACTCTCAGTAGGTAGTCGATACATCAGATTGGTTGTTATGGATGGAAAGAGGGTACAAAAACGAAGATTTTTGCTTTTACAACCTTTGAGCTATCTTTAGTGGTTAAGTCAGTATAAGCCAAAAACGCTTTTTGGGGTCAAAAAACGGCTGTTTTCGAAAAAATCAGTTTTTTCAAAATTACTGTTAAATCGTACGAACAATTTTCGGTTGTTTATACTCAGACGATAAGCGGTCTAATTGCCCATTTTATCAGTGCCTATTTCCTGGGATTCGTTGCTTTAAGCTAGAGATTTGGCCGAAAAACCATTTTGGCAAAAACTGCGATTATTTTGTTTTGAACAGCGATTTCTCAAAAACTACCCAATGGATTCGCCTGATTTTTGGCTCGATGAAAATTCGCACTATTGCGGAGGGACATGTTTCTTGGTTTGAGCTGAAACTTCGCCAGTTGCGAGAAAATTGAATACAAATTTGTGAAATTTCGTGTCACCGCACATTTGCCGGATTTTCTGGAGTATTGAGGCTTGTTGAGCCAAATCCAAAAAAATTTCCCTCGGCGCATATGTCCTTCATATCATGACACAAGAAAAACTTTTGGCCTGATCTTAAGTCGGGGAATGCAAAGATCCTAATTTGCATACTGCTCATTTGCATATTGCGTAGCGTTAGCTACGACTGCAATGTCTCTTCAGTTACGAGCTAATTTTTGCCTACAACGGTAGCTCTGCCAAGTTACTCTGTCCCGTAGTTTTGTTTTTTGTGTGCCTGGTTCGTCAGCCTGCCCTCCCACCCATCCCTTCTACCTCACACATCTGTATTTTCTTACTGTGTCGTCTGCTTTGTTTAGGCCTTATTTCCGTTTCTTCCTGGTACTCTTCTCTTCGAGGTGCTTCTGCTTCTCCGCCTCAAATGATCGATTTTGCTGTGACCATGTGCTCCAGTTTGGCGACCAACTCGCTTAAGTCGTATCTTAACTTTATTCGGCAATTTATTTCGTGGCTCGCTACAGCTTGTCCTGATACTCCCGCTTTGCCAGTTCAGCCCCTTCAGGCTGGATTGTTCCTGCTTCACTTACGTAACTCTCTTAGTGCTGCCTCTGTGAATTTGGCATTCTCTTCCTTGTCCTTCCTCAATCAATTTCTTGGATATGGCGAGTCTCTCGGCAAGCATCCGTCTCTCCTCAAGTAGCTTGCCGGCATCCAGAAGCAGCTTGCCCGTCCCTCAACCAAGAAAGCTGTTTTTTCCTCAGCACATATTACCACCATCCTTTCTACAGCACAGTCTTCACATTCTGATCCTGTTCAATTGCGAACTGGTGTCATTTTCTCTCTTGGCTATGTCGCTATGTGTCGGGCAAGTGAACTTCGATCCCTCACCATTGGCGACGTTGTTTTTTATGATTCCTTTGCCAAGGTTCACATTCGTTCGAGTAAAACGGACCAACTCCGCAAAGGAGATTTTACTGTGATTGCGGCGTCTCATGATGGTAAATGTCAGTTTACCCTGCTTCAAACTTTCCTTGAATACCTTCTGTCGTTTCCTTTTCTTACTACGTCTTCACCCTTGTTGCAATCTTTCCGACACACTAAGAAATCCGGTCTGATTCCCTCTGGTAAGGCCATTTCTTATGATACGCTGCGGAAAGTTGTGAAAACGTCTGCGCAGTCCGTAGGACTGGATCCTAGTACCATATCCACTCACAGCCTTCGTGCGAGCGGTGCCACTGCCGCTGTCAGAGCTGAAGTTTCCGACCGATTAATTCAGCTCCAGGGGCGGTGGAAGTCTGTCCAATCTTTAGATCGTTATGTTGAAGAACCCCTACAAAAACGAAGGCTTGTTGCTTCTAATATTTTAAAAGCTTAATTTTTCTTTTGATAGCTCATTTTTTATGTGCCAAACTGTGTTTTCTGACCGTTGTATTAGGCAGAACTCAATAAAGCTCTCTTCTTCTTCTTGTTATGCTTTGTTTTCCCATCTTTGCACTCCATAGACTTAAGGAAGATTATCTCGGAACGTAGTGTAGAGATAAGAAAAACTTTTGGCCAATTTTACAGTTTTCAGAAATCCATGTTCAAAAATTTTTAGTCTATATTTAGCCTGTCAGAAGTCAGTATGTCAGAAAATATTTGCTAGTTTTTTGCTAATTTTGCTTGTTTCGTAAGCTCATCTGAATGTACAGATTATAAGCTTTAAAACGATGTATAAAGCTTTTTCCAACTCCAAGAATTGCGAAAGTTATAGCGTTTCAAAAAATAACGGCAAATGTACTGCACAAAAGGATACCACCACCTTAAGTCTACACTAGCTAAGTGTCTTTTGAAAGATGTTAAAGAAGTTGCTGAAACAGCCTCTGAAGATAGACTATTCCAAATTGGAACTATTCGATTAGTGAAAAAGTTAACTCGAATTTCTGATCGACTTCGATCCCAGAATCATTTAAACTGGTGACCACGTGTTGAGTTGTAGGGAGACAAACCAAAAAAACTCGTTAAATTCTAAGTCAACCATGCCATGTACAATTTTATAGACGTCAACCATACCATGTACAATTTTATAGACAAAGCATAAATCTTTACAAAGGCGCCTTTCTTCCACACTTTTCAAATTTAATCTATATAGACTTTGTTTGTAAGATAAGCCAAACATACCAGGTAACCGTTTCGTAAACTTGCGTTGAACGTTTTTATTATTCCTGCTGGAGCAGGAATACCTACGATAGGTTTGTTGCATCTTTTGCATATAAAAGCTCTGTTGTCTTAGAAAAAGTCCTATGTTTAACACATGTCTAGCTATGTACTATTTTTTGCTTGCACAATATGCAAATTAGTTTTTGCTGCAACACAGCTACACAATGTTAGTGTTTAAGTAAATTTTCTATAATGACTAGGGATCTTGGTACTGCTTAATACTTGAAAATGGCCTTGAAGTGCCCACTGCCTACCGTCCAAGTTACAGTTTTTCCATTCTAACTCGAGCGTCGAGCTTTCCCTGTTTGCCATAACTCACTGAGATATCATTTTTCAAGGTTTTCATTTTTCTCAAGGAATCTTAATGCTTTTGGAAATGAAATCACCGTTTCATGAAGTTTCTAAGTTGAGATCATCCGTTGGTAACTGTTGCAGCATTGTCTGTGCAAGCTTGACTCAAAAACACAAGAAATCTGGTAGGTTATAATAATGTGGTTAAAGTTTTTGTCCTTGTCGAAGCAAAATGGATGCCTGATGGGGGCAAAAAGTGGCTTTAAAGTGACAAACCTGGATAGCGGAGTGCATAGTGGATGTTAGAAGTGAAAAGCCGGTTTTCTGTTGCACTTTCACTGTCTAAGATGTACCTAACTGCTTTTTTTTGAATACTCCCATTTTGCGGAAGCTTGTGTTTTCTAAGCAATCTATCGCCACGACACCCAAATTGTTGCAGTACAATATTTAGAAAATGACTATAGTTTGTCAAGAAAACTTAAAAATTATTAATTTTTTCAATCTGATTCTGATTATATCCGCCATTCTTGAAATGTTTCAAAATTGCTTCCAAACCAGACACTGAATGAATAGTAATTTGATTTGCTAAACCATTTTAATAGGATGAGGCTGAGTGACGAGGAAAAACTGACATTCATTAAATTGGTTTATGATTCCAAAGATATTTTGTTTGGACAATTTAGTGACACTATTGCCAAGGAGGATAAGACTAACGCTTGGAAACAAGTGGTCAATTCTTGCAGCTCCAATTACGGTTTTACAGTATTGCCGAAGGATAAAGATTCGACTTTCGCTCGGGACGCTGTTTGGAGGGAACATGAGAAATCACGTTGTTGTAAGTGACTAATAATTTTAATTTAATTTAATTTTAACAATTTAATTTAATTTTGGTATTTTGGCAAAACAGTGATTATTTTGTCTCGAACATCGATTTCTCTAAAACAACGCGACGGATCCCGTTAATTTTGGGCAGAATCAAAATTCTTACTTCTGTGGAGGGACGTTTTTCCTTTTCCGTTAAGTCCTACTGAGCAAATCATAAAAACGTTCCTTGACCCCTATGCCCTCCATATCACGGCTCGAAAAGAACTTTTTGGCCGATTCTTCAGTTTTAAGAAATCGATGTTCAAAAATTTTTGGTCTATATTCGTCCTGTTAGATGTCAGCATGTCAGAAAATTTCTGCTATTTTTGCTATTGCCAGTTTCGTAAATGTGAATTTTAACGTAAATTTTGAATGTACAGATAATTTGATTTAAAACGATGTATAAAGCCCTTAACTCCCAAAATTGCGAAAGTTATAGCGTTTCAAAAATCACCACAAAACAATACCACCACCTTAAATGCTGTTATTTTAGGCAATGCGGGACCGTTCGGTAGCATCCGGAGCCGACGGCGGCAATTCTGCTAAATATACCCGGGTAGAAAACGCTATTCTTGATGTGCTCGGGCGCGATACCCCGGGGGTCAAAGGTCTGAATGTGCAGGACAGTTTTGAGAGAGAAGTTGGAAGTCCTGCTCTTTTACTGGGAGCATCATCCATGGAAAACATGGATGAAGACAAATGAAGATAAACCAGACCCTATGCTTTCTTCTAGTCGAGCCAGTTCCTCAGGTTACTCTACACCTACTTTTCAGCTTAAGCCTGCGTCAACTAAAGGTGCCAAGAAAACCTACCGTTCTTCTGCTTGTGGGGATGCCATACTTCTAAGTGATTTGGATTCACTGCGGCGCACTAAGCTAGAGTGTGAGATTGAAGAGCTAAAGCTACGATGTGACAATCTCCGACTCCAAAATGAGTCACTGAAGATGGACAATGCTAAGAAGGCTCAAGACATGTACCCACCCTCTATGTTTGGAAGCACCCTACAATCTTTGAACTAAGTCGAGGGAAGGATTGGAATCTCAGAAAATGATCTCTTGTAAAATGTTTTTGTTTCTATGTTCGAAAAGTTGAAGTCAGAAAATTATTTTAAAATTAAATCTTTTGTTTTTACCGGTCACAAATAGTCAAAACCTAAGCTGACTTCTACTTTTCTAATGTATACCTTTGTTACGTCTGTTTTTGAATTTGAGTGAACGTTGGACATTGTGGTTGCAGCTACTTAATTAGGCTGGTAACTTAGGTAGATCCTGCCAAAATGTTTCTTTGAAATTAACTTCCAGACATTACCAAACTTACATAAATCACATATCAAAAAAGATCAACTATTTGCGATCGGCGATTCAAGTTAAGGTCATCGTCTTCACCGTCGGTAGCTTCTTCCGGTTCCAGATTCAAATCGGCACCATGAATGTTAGGATTTTCGTGATTCAAAGCATCGGCAACATCTTGGTCGTCAATGCAAATATTGTGTAAGGCAATGCAAGCCATAATAGCTAAGGCAGCTCGTTCGGGGGCCAAGTACATTTTGTCTAACAAACAACGAAATCGCTGCTTTAGAACTCCGATCGCACATTCTATAAGTCGCCTGGTTTTCTTGCGCTCGATTAGCTCCTTAGCAGTTCGAGCATTTAAAATAGGAGTAAGCAAGTATCGAGTGTTTGCATAGCCACAGTCCCCGAGAAGAAATCCGTGAGGCACAGGGTTCCAGTTGCCGCCGTGTAGACGCTGGCGAAGGGAACTATTTCTAAAAACCCGTGCATCCCCTACAGATCCATGCCAATTAGCATTAACGTAATAAAATCGCAAATCTGGACCGCACACTAGCATAACGTTCAGGGAAGTGTAACCGTGGCGATTCACATACTGTTCTTCAGAATTGGTAGGCCTTTTAATGTCAATGTGTGTCCCGTCGACACAGCCGATCACGCAGGGAATTGACGCAATTTGTCTGAACCGAGTTGTCATAGCTGCTAGCTGGGCGTCCGTGGAGGGCCAGCGCACGAAACGAGGTAAAAGGTGGCGGTTTACAACACCAACAAATCGTTGAATTACCCGAGAAACTGTGCTTTTATCGACGCCGTGAGCATCAGCAACTAAACGAAGATTTCCTCCCGTAGCAAGGTATCTAATGGCCAATTTAACCTGATGCTCTGGCGATAAAGCATTGTTTCTCGAAGTACCATGGGCCAGGTGCGCGCCAACTAAGTCTAGAATTAAGTTAGTCTTTTCGTCCGTGAGACGAAACCTATACTGGTTTTCATAGTCTAAAAAGTTGAAATTAATTCTAGGGCGCAAAACTCGACGCTTTCTTCTATGCTGGAATTGTAAGTCGTCAATCCAGTCATTGTCAGAATCAGAGTCAGAAAGCATTACTTAAGCTAAAATAAGGATAGTCACAATAAAAATTTGAATAAGCACAACCTAAATTAGATTACTGTGTTGAATTTTCAAAACAAGCTGGGTACAATGCTTCGAGTTGAAAAAATCGCTGATTTTGCATTTTCTTTAAAATACAGTCAGTTAACATTGCAAATATTTCTACAAACTTCACTAAAATTTACTAAATCCAAAAAAACTCCCTACTAATAGAACATCTAACGGTGACCATAGACTGTTAGCTCTAAATTATCAGTCAAAAACTAACACTGTTGAAGTATATGCAACAAACACTGTTAGATTTACTGTTATAACACTGTTAGTTATCAGTTAACAGTGAGTTAACAGTGTTAGACTTTATGCAACGGAAACCACTGTTAAACTGTTTGACTGTTAGACTGATAAAACTTTTATGCAACAGGGCCCAGATCGTAAACTGGAGGAACGTCGCCCATCGCCCACTACTACTACGGATTCATGACCATAAGTGGGCACTGATCGCCGCCGCTGCTTAGATCGTCGAAGAGAAGTCTGCGGGCAGTCGGAGGGCTCCAACTCCCATTCAACCGGTCCACTATCAAGTGCGTCATCCAAGAGGTTCTGGAAAATGGAAAATCAAAGTCGTCAAGAAAGTGGGCTGAAATTGGATTTAGTTTTCGTTAAACTTAAGTATTATGTGCATTTATGTACGTGATTCTTTTATTTATGAGGTCGTTGTTTGCAAACACTGCTATTTTCTGTCTCATATTTTCTCGCTCATACTGGTTAGTAGACAATTTCTATTTTGAATGGAATCATTCGATGACTGTCACTTACCGGAGTAATATCTGTCTGGAATATCTGTCTGCCTATCTGGAAGCAGGGGGGGGTTTAGGGTCGTCTTTTTTCAAAAGTCCCATTTTCGAAAAAATACCCCCGGTTTACCCCTGCTGTAAAAACAGTATAATTATCTTTAACACGCAGTTTCTCCTTCCACCACGCTTCATTGGGCATACTTTCCAGCAAGACCTCGAATTCCGAGCCCAGTTTCGGATCCAGCTGCTGTCGACGCTCACTGTCCCGTTTCTCCCTGGGATACACCTTTTCATTCCCTCATTTCAGCCTGTTCGACGCCGACTTTTGCTGGAGCAGGGAGGCCGACTTGATTTTTGGAGCCGGTCCTGCTCCATCTTTTCCGGTGGTGATACGTTTTCGTTTAAGCACAGACTTTACTCTTCCGGCGGTGCAACCATTGGATCCGGTGGACTTTTGTAAGCCCAACATACGGCCACCGATAATTGATGTCCCTGACTGCGGTCTGATGCTGTATCAGCTGTGACCGCTTCTCAAAAGCCTGACGACAAGTCTGGCTGAGGTAGCCAATTTCAGGCTGACAACCGCTATGTAGCTGACTGCTGTAAATACAAAAACTGCATAAAATAATGAATAAAGCAGCATCCTTTTGTAATGGTAAGTAATATTTTAAATTTTATTTTTAAAAATTTTCAAACCAGCTAGATAATTCACGTCGCCATTGGTCAATGCGTCAAAAAACCTAATTTTTCGATTTTAACGGACCAAAGTTGCCCACAGATCTAACTTGGTCTACGCAAAAGAATAGTGGGTATCAGTTTGTAATCAAATATATACAGCTCACCGAAAGGAATAAGTGTCAATGACACTGTACACATTCGGCGGTGATCCATGCGTCCTGTCTTGTTCGGCTGCACGATTGTGACATTCACGCTCCCATTCGAAATACACAAAATCTCATCTCGGACAGAGTTGACCCACCACCCTATCGGGTTTGGTCAGCTGGTACAAAAACGGCACGCCAGATCCGGGGGAAGGTCTGGGCCGGGGACTAAAAAATGGATTGCCGGTACCAGGACCGGTTTTCAAGATCTGGACAGACCGGCTTGTACCAAGTTAGCAAACCCAAAATGTAGAGTTTCTCCAAACTACCCAGTTCGGACCAGCAAAAATTCTGTTTAAAGCGACCAAGCGCATATCTGCGGTTATCACGGTCCCGTCCACCCCTCCACAAATCGTATCCACCTTTATTGAAAAAAGAACAAAGAAAATACTTTCAAAAGTACCCAATAAAAGACGATGTAAAAGGCGCTGTGCTGCATATAATGGCCTTGCCCGATTTCGCAGAACCCTGCACTTGTAGAAATCGTTAATTCCTGTAGTTTCTACAGGACTCTTTTGAAACACTCGATGATTTTGCTGTTGATGATGATGGTGACTGCCAGGCGCAGATGATGTCGAATGGGAGGGGTGGACCACCCAAGCACCATGACTGCAGTCCAGGAGTGGGTGTGGCTACGTTCATGAAAAAATTACCTACTACTTTTCAAAAACAGGCACGGTAGCTCTCAAAACTAGTTCCAAAAGTGTGGTAGTGTAAAAATTGTTATTGTTGTTGTTTGTAAATGCCTGGCTTCTCGACCGACCGGCCATATTATGAGGATAATTCGACATGGCGATGGCAAGACAATATAGAAGCTTGGCATTTGTGTGGGTGGCTCGACTTAATATTCTATGGCTTGGGAGGCTCTCGAGGGGCGAGTCATTTTGCGCGGCGGACGAAAATGTTTTAAATTCAAGAGTTGGAATTCTCAGCCTATTTTCAGGGCAAAACTTGGTACCAAAAGAAATATGATGACTGTATAAGCTAAAGCTTCTGGTTAAATCGTTAACAAAGCTGTCCATTGCAAGGAGGGTCTGACAAACATTGGTGTTTCCCAGATTGGCAGCTAGCCACTGATCTTATAATTACAATAATAATAATTATAACAGTTATAATAATAATTATATTAATAAACCACCTTAACTTTACGATAATAACAATGGAATTTTTTAGTCAACTTTCAGAGAATGGTCAAACTTACAATTACTTTTCTTGAACGATCAGTGCGATCAGGAGAGAAGCTTAAAGGTGGGCGTTATTTGCGGAGGATTTGTATGGTATGATTTTTGAAAGGAAGATGCTCAGTTTTACCTAAACACCCAATGACAAGTCTGGCAGACGAAGCCAATCTCAGGCTGGCAACCGTTCCGCCGCTGACTTCTGTAAATACAACAAAACTGCATGAATTCATGAATAAAGCAGCATCCTTTTTGTAATGATTTGTGAAATTATTTATAATTTCACCAGCGGCTAGGGCTTGGTCTTGGTCTTGAAGTATTTGAAATTGTCAGACTTAACAATATCATTCACAAGAACAGTCGCATAGCAGTCAGAACACTGCAGCTGAGGGGCGGCCGGCATTTCCAAGACATTCGCTTTTTGCTTCATCACAGACGTTTCTCTTCCGACGGTGGAACCAGTCTGTGAGGGTTGCTTGAGCGTACATAAGGTCAGCGATGACCTGTGGCTGCTGTAATCGGTCTGATGCTGTTTCAACCGCGACCGATCCTTAAACACCCAATGACAAGTCTGGCAGACGAAGCCAATCTCAGACTGGCAACCGTTCCCCCGCTGACTTCTGTAAATACAACAAAACTACATGAATTAATGAATAAAGCAGCATCCTTTTTGTAATGGTTAGTGAAATTATAAATTTTAAGTTTAAATACTTTCAAACCAGCCAGATAATTCACGTCGCCAGTGGTCAATGCGCCAAAACACGAATTATTTATTTTCAAATAGGTCAAAGCTGCTCACAGATCTATTAATTTGGTCAACACAAAAGAATCAAGTGCCTATTAGTTTGTAATCAAATATGTACAGCTCACCGAATGGAATGACACAGAGATTCTTCGATGAACAATACACCTTCTCGTGCTCTTCTACATGAACGTGAATATTACGATCCCATTTGAAATACACAAAATAGCATCTCGGGCAGGATCGACTCACCACCCGATTGGGATGGGTCAGATGGTAAAAATACGGCAGACCTGATCCGGGGGAACGTCTGGGCCTGAAGCCAACGATGGGCCACCGGTACCAGGACCGAAATCCGGACCAGTGGGACCCTGTTGTAAAGGTTCCGACCTTCCCAGCACACCTCGAGACCTTCTACAGATAGCAAAATTAGAGATCCTTGTAGATTTCCTGGACCTAACGCAAGATGAAAAAGATCAAATTGCAAGAAAAACAAGCGTAATAATAACACACTGAAGCAAACGGGTTCAATTTAAAGTATAGTCAGAGGGGGGAACATGACGGAAAAGAAGTGGAAAACATGGTCGCCTACTCCCTAACCATAGCAGCTATAGCTGTCTGCCTAGTATAGCCCATTAGAAAGAGTTAGTTTAGAATATACCATACAGTACCAGATTGGTTTCTAAGTTCAATTCTCTAAGTAGAGTACAGCGCGGTGGAAGATAGAAACCCAAATTTTCGAATTTTTGTTAACGTTACCATATTTATATGTTCACCAGTGGCTAGTTCTTGGTCTTGGTCTTTGGTCTTGATGCATTTGAAATTATCAGACTTTACAATATCATTCACAAGAACAGTCGCATAGCAGTCAGGACACTGCAGCTGAAGGGCGGCCGGCATTTCCAAGACATTCGCTTTTTGCTTCATCACAGACGTTTCTCTTCCGACGGTGGAACCAGTCTGTGAGGGTTGCTTGAGCGTACATAAGGTCAGCGATGACCTATGGCTGCTGTAATCGGTCTGATGGTGTTTCAACCGCGACCGATCCTTAAACACCCAATGACAAGTCTGGCAGACGAAGCCAATCTCAGACTGGCAACCGTTCCCCCGCTGACTTCTGTAAATACAACAAAACTACATGAATTAATGAATAAAGCAGCATCCTTTTTGTAATGGTTAGTGAAATTATAAATAATTATATTAATAAACCACCTTAACTTTACAATAATAATGGAATTTTTTATAGTCAACTTTCAGAGAATGGTCAAACTTACAATTACTTTTCTTGAACCATCAGTGCAATCAGGAGGAAAGCTCAAAGGTGGAAGTTATTTGCGGAGGATTATTTATTATGGTGTGAGTTTTGAAAGGAAAATCCTTAGTTTTACCTTACTTTATTCCATGACTTTAGTATAGTTGTAGTTCCTAGATTTAGAATTTTAGTTATTGAGTGCCGATAATGGAATGTCGTAAACAGTGTAACGATTAAATCACAAATTCTCCAAGTTTTTGAAACAAAATTATTAGTCGCTGCCTGTAGCTACGCCGTAATTAGCAAATTGGATCTCAGTGACCCCCGCCGCAAATTAGTACCCAGTGGAAACGGGGAAGCTCACTCGCTCTATGCTTGTGTGTTAAACCTCGAAAACACAAGCAGTACGTGCGCAAATTTTTTGTGTCTGCTTCGAGCTTTATAACAGAAGAATAGCGCGCGAATTTCTTTGAAGTGAGGGGTCTGATTTGCGGGGGGGTTAGCCGCTGCAGATAGTTGATTAGATGATGCTTTGAAGTGAACATACACAGTTGTGAGGGGGATTAGCTGTTAGCGAACATAGCATGTACCTTGAACTGATAACAGAGAGCTTGCCTGCTGTCATTATGTATTCTTGTTATTATTAAGGCATTTGCGGTGGAAAGTTTGCCTTAAAAGACCCACGCTTTGTCTTTAAAAACAACATAACAGAGGGGAAACTTTCAAAGAATTGATTTAATATTCATATGTACTACACACTTGCAGCTGCATACATTCTCAAAAATACTGAAATGATCATACGTGTAACACAATGACAAAACCCGGCAAACGGAGTTCTTAATTTCGTTGGTAACTATATCTGATGTAACTACTAATCTGATGCAAGGGTCATAGGTGGTAGATTACACTAAACAGCAGTTACTAGTCTTGTTATAATAATTATATTAATAAACTACCTTAAACTTTATGATAACAATAATAATGGAATTTTTTATCACCAATCTATAAGGAAACTTCAAACCTACATTTTAGCTTTTTGAAGAATTTAGATTGAACCATCAGTGCGATCAGGATAAATCGCAGTCATTTCATAAATACATATCGAGTATATGTCGTGCCCAAACCCCGGTCTGGGCAAACAATGTTTTGCCCAATCCTAGTTTGGGCAACCGGTTTCTAGAATCTCTAAAATTTTTGAAAAATTCCAATCTTAAGCACTATTTCTTCAAAAGTATTGTAACTGTTCAAATAGAAAACATGAAACATGAAAACAGAGAACTGCAAAATCACTAAAAGAATATTGTTATTAGAAGTGAGTGCTTCTTACATCTTGACTACATAAAATATTTATTTTAGGACAAAGCTTAGTTTTGCACAGACCGGGCCAAACTAATTTGCCAAAAACAACACGGGAATTATATTAGTCCGCAACAACAGTACTACATTAATCGACAGTTCCTAGTGCTCATTGTGCAATGTTCTTTGATAAGAATTTTCTGCCCATAAGGTATTCACTAGTAGCTTTAAAAGGATAATTGTGAGCTGACATTTTGTGGTAAAAACTATAGCAGCCAATGACTCCAGTTAAGTTAAAGGACGTGCAAGATATTCAACACAAACACAACTTAGAACTCACAAATACCAGGCAGGTTCGGGTAATTCTTAGAGACCAAGTATCATAGAAATATGCAAAGAAATAAATTTAACAGATGACTGGATTGGCAGGTACGACCAGAAATGGGGACGTTTAAATATAGAAGTAGGGGGCCAAATCAGTAAGCATCAGAAACAATAACAAACAGGAGGAGTCCTAGGTTACCTAAAGACATTCAAGGGACACTAGCAACAAAACAAGCAGAGGGGGAAAGACGTATAAAAATACTTGAGACAATCCTAACAACCGACCGCTCCTTGTCAAAGAAAAACTGAAGACTGACTACTTTTGATTATTGCACTCAGACCACCCCCTAGTTAGCCAATCAACGGAAACCGTTGATTTCGAAACACTTTTAAACAATTTTGATTGGCTGCTGATATTGACATAGCATAGGATAAGTCTAGAAAATTATTCAAATTTACAGGGCCGCACAGCAGCCAGACAGACTGAATAAAACGCAGACATGTCATACACAGAATGCCATTAGAAACAAACATTCACACGTGAATTTCACAACACACACTCCAAAATAATTTATACACTTACACACGCATCTAAAATAGCCTCCATTACATCGTCACACTATTCTAGGAATGCGTGGTTCGAGGGTAGATTTCTCCTTTCAATAGCTCAGTCAAGTACACTAAACACCCAGTACACTGGATTAGAATAGCTCCAGATACTACCAAACTGGAACACAGGGGTCACAATTATAACTCACAACAGTCCATTAAAGGAACGATCTTGCTGAGAAATCCACTAAATTGCTTAAGTATGAGATCTACGTGACAGTTCAGCGTAGTTCTATCGTTTCGGTAAATACATAGTAAAATTTAAGTATTATCCAATTAAGTTAATTACAGTCAAAAATTAAGTACATACAGTTTCATACAGAATCGTGGTCAACAGCTCTGAACATTTGACACTAACATTTAACAAGCTGAAAATTCACATAGGTTTTTAACGAATTCTCATGCAAGTCTCAAAATTTTGCCTACTCCTTTTTTGTTTTTATTAACTCTCAAGTTACCTTACGAATCGCTGGGTTCATTAATTGCGCTGCCGTTGTGAATATAGTACATATTGGCGTGTACAAAATTGTAATACATGTTATAAATGTTCTTTGTCCTACCTCAACCATAAATTTTGCTTTTTGATCGCTAATTAAAAACGGGTTTGAGATTCTTACTCATTGCCCAGTAAACACCGTAGATGTTCCTTTTCAGTAAAGTAGGAAACTATGTATATATATATATATAAATATATATATATATATATATATATATATATATATATATATATATATATATATATATATATATATATATATATATATATATATATATATTGTTGTACACCGGACTTCAAAGGTCTCAAATGTACAACTTTACTGATATATAATTTCAGTAGACAATTTCATTTCTTACATTACTGACAAAGAGTGATTGTCAATGATGTAGTACATCACTAAAAAGTTTTCAGTAAAGCAGTACATTTATGTTTGCTTTTTGTCTTTATGCTATAGAGGGAGAAAATTTACAGACTGAAGACCTAAGGATATTGACAAGATCTAGTTCCAGAAATTTAAACAATAGAAGGAACAGATTACTAAGGATAATTTTGAAAACTAAGTTTGGTTTAAACAATACACTATTTGATAAAATCTGTAAATCTTTAATGTTTTCCACTTACTAAGACTTAACGTTTTAAACAAAGTATTTTTGCGGTGATCTGAAACATATTGTAGATTTATTGCAGGTTCCTCTTCCAATTTTAAAATTACAATGAAAAAACTATGAACCTTACCATCTGTCAGTCTAGCTAAAACTTATCATAATCTTTATTGGGTTGCCGCTTTTTCAACAAAAAGGCAACCCTTTAACTTGGGTATGTCCGTTATTTATTATTTATTATTCTCCGGATTCTTGTCCCCCCCTCTATCTCGAGATTGGAAAGGGGTAGAGAGGTGGTTGATACCTCATTTTGAAGGTCTTGACTTGAACTGCTCCCGGAAGCGCGGGGAGCCCCGGGGGAGCAGAGGTGCTCCCGGAGCAGCCCCGTGAGTAAAAATGAGTAAAATAAAAAACTTGTCCAAATGAGCTAATTTTGGTATCATTCGAAAGCTCTCGGCGAGTAATGAAAAAGTTGTAATAGGGTCAAGGCCTGAAAATGCACTCATTTTGAGTTACGAGGCCGAAAATGGTCAAAAATGACCAAAAACGGTCAAAATGGCTCAAAATTGAAAGTTCTCGGATCAAGCTCATATCGGTATCATTCGAAAGCTCTCGTTATGTAGATGAAAAGTTGTAATAGGGCCAACGCACCAAAGTGGAGGAGAAATGAGTTACGGAGCCTCAAATGGGTCAAAAATGGCCAAAATCGGTCAAAATGGGTCAAAATTGAAAGTAAACGAAACCGCCCAATATGGATATCATTCGAAAGCTCTCGTTGCGTAGATAAAATGTTGTAATAGGGCCAAAGCACCAAAATGTACAGAAAATGAGTTACGGGGCATCAAAGGGTCAAATATGGCCAAAGCCGGCCAAAATGGATCAAAATCAAAAGTTATGGAAAACGACAATATGGGTATCAATCGAAAGATCTCTTTGAGTATATAAAAAGCTGTCATAGGGACAAGGGGTAATATCGTAGGATAATTGACTTATCTTATTTATAAGAGGAAAGATGCAGCGGCAACCCGTTCATGTTTGCTCAGGCAACTTTGCTTGTGTTAGCTTATGTTTATGTTAGCAGTTAACTGTTAAGTTGAGTTTAAGTTTAAATAAGTTTAAGTTTTAGTTTAAAAAGTTTGACAAAGTCAAATATGTGCATTCCTTAAGCCAAACTCAACTTTCAAGTTTTTAATTCTAATAACTACTATTTTAATATCAAAATTGCGATAACAAGCAATATTTTGTGCAAAAGGTGTGTTTCCGTTGGGCGAACACTTTAGTAAATTGTAAGCCTGCTGCGCAGCTAATAATTGTTTATAACTGGCTTTCCTGCTTATTAACAGAAACTATACGTGCAAAACATTGTGTGATTTTTATAAGATGTTTGAACAAATTACCGATACACCGATAAATGATGGAAAAGTGTGTAATTTGTCTAGCTATCTCTTCATCTGTTTTATGCTTTGAAGAATTTTCGCTGAGCAGTTAATGATCAAATTTAATGAGTCATCAGAATACAGAATATGGAACTGTCAGATTAGCGAAGCAATTTACTTTCACATATGCATAATTACATTGATTGGAAGTAGAAACTTTGGAAATTAGAAATTCACACGCAAAAGATGCCGGCCCTATCTTAAACCACTGCACACACGCTTTTATGGCGAAACCTATCTTTTTCAAGCAAAATGCGTGTGAGGGCATGGGCCGAGCAAACATAAGAGACCTGCTGCGCTGAGGCGCAGCAGGAAAAATAGGAAAACCGCAATAAATCGGCAGGCTTAGTTTTCAAAATTATCCTAAAATCTGTTCTGTAATCTGTTCCTTCTATTGTTTAAATTTCTGGAATTAGATCTTGTCAATAGCCTTTGGTCAGACTGTAAATTTTCTCCCTCTATAGCATAAAGACAGGAAGCAAACATAAATGTACTGATTTACTGTAAACGTTTTAGTGATGTACTACATCACTGACAATCACTCAGTGATGTACTACATTACTGAAATTTGTCAGCAAAGTTGTACATTTGAAACCTTTGAAGTCCGATGTACAACTTGACTAGTGATGTAGTACATCACTGAAATTTTCTAGGGATGTAGTACATCACTAAATGTACTACTTTACTGCGACATATATCTTTGGTTGCTTATAATGTGTCGGGTTGGGAAAAGTGCTTGAAATAACTAAATATAGTCTTGTTGATCAGTATAAAAATACTCAGTTGTTCTCCTATTCGATCAAACTTTTCATGATCGCCTGTTTTGTTTAGATGCATTTGTTCTATCCACTACCTTTAAATATGAGCCCAGATTTTTCAACAATTGCTTAACCTGGATGTGTTGATGCGGGGTTCTTTCATCTACAGCTCTAGCCACCTATGCTAAGCTAGTTCAGATTTACAACATTTTGGTCCTCAGTTCTGATTTTATAAATTATTTTTTTACTGTATAATGCAGAAACTGTTGACACCGATTATTAGAAATGTTGTATCTAAAGTCTCATAAAACCATATATTTTCGGAATCTTTGCTGCGAGACGAACATTTTTATAAAATTTAAAATCTTTTAAAATTTCAAAAATTTTAAAATATCGGTTTTTCGGGGACTTGTTCGGACCGTTTAAGCTATTCACCGCATTCTTTCAGAAAAATTTTCCCATCCGAAGGCGCATCGACTGACACAAGAACTACAAAAATCGGTTGAGAAATAAGCATCTTATTTTATTATGCCGGAAAATCTTGGAATTTTGACGCGAAAAGCTTTTTCCGGCCATTTCTGCTTACCCCTTGTCCAAATTTTCCTTATCCCTTGCCTCTGACGGCAACAGGGCTTGTACCTTGTTCTGGCTGGGGGGGGGCTTGGACCCCCCCACACCCCCCCCCCGAGTTAACCTATGATTATAACTCACAATAGTGCATTAAAGGAACGATCTTGCTGAGAAATCCACTAATTGCTCAAGTATGAGATCTACGTGACAGTTCAGCGAAGTTCTATCGTTTCGGTTAATACCAAGAGTACATAATACCAAAAGTACATAATACATAAGAGTATGACAGCTGGCATACTCTATGTATTATCAGCTTGCACATCCTCTGCACGCTAACGGCTGACCCCCCCCCCCCGCAAATTGGACCCCAGTGACCCCCCCCCCGCAAATTAGTACCCAGTCGAAACGGGGGTACGCTCACTCGCTCTATGCTTGTGTGCTAAAGCTCGAAAACACAAGCACTGCGTGCGCGAGTTTTGTGTCTGTTTCGAGCTTTAGAACACATTCATAGCGGCTAAAATTTTTTGAAGTGAAGGGTCCAATTTGCGGAGGGGGGTCAGCCGTTAGCGTGCAGAGGATGTGTCACGCTTATAATACATAGCGTATGACTGCTGTCATACTCTTATGTATTATGTACTCTTGATAATACATAAGAGTATGACAAGCGTCATACGCTATGTATTATCAAGAGTACATAATAATAAGAGTATGCCACTAGGCAAGCTCTATGTTATCAGAGCAAAAACTATGCTCTGCTCGCTAACGGCCCACCCCTCCCCCCCCCCCCGCAAATTAGACCCTTCACTTCAAAGAATTTTGTGCCCTATGTTTGTGTTCAAGCTCACAGCAGGCACAAAATTCGCGCACGCACTGATAATTCGGCCGGGTAATGCAAACCGGCCGGCCGATCGGCCGGTTTAAAAAGGCCGGCCAGTCCCATTTTTGCCCTATTTTTCGTGTATTTTTCAAAATTTTTAGCATTAAATGATGCATACAGTTACTCCTGGTTATATACAACAGACAAAATCGAGTAGTGTCCTTTTTCCGAAGACCGGCCGGCCGGCCGGCCTGCTGCTTCTGACCCGGGCGGCCGGATTGGCGGGTTTTCCTCGGCCGGTCAACACTCTACTGTGTAGCTTTTAAGTCGGCTGATCAGATAACGGCAACCTTCCACTGACACAGGAACACCAGGGAAAATAAAATGTCTGCTAACTTTCCCGAGTTTAGATGTGTAGTATTGTGATATTATCCAGTGCTGTAACTATTCTATGTAAGAACATGTAAGGTGATCGTACTCACTGGAGTACTTAAGATCACTGAAGTAATTTGATGGGGTTCAGTTGGTACGAGCAAGAGTACATAATAATAAGAGTATGCCACTAGGCAAGCTCTATGTTATCAGAGCAAAAACTATGCTCTGCTCGCTAACGGCCCACCCACCCCCCGCAAATTAGACCCTTCACTTCAAAGAATTTTGTGCGCTATGTTTGTGTTCTAAAGCTCAAAGCAGGCACAAAATTCGCGCACGCACTGCTTGTGTTTTTGAGCTTAAGCACATAAACATAGAGCGAGTGAGCGTACCCCCGTTTCGACTAGGTACTGATTTGCGGGGGGGTCACTAGGGTCTGATTTGCGGGGGGGGGTGGGCCGTTAGCGTGCAGAGCATAGTTTTTGCTCTGATAACATAGAGCTTGCTTAGTGGCATACTCTTAGTATTATGTACTCTTGGTACGAGTAAACGAGCTGTGGATAGTTGAACGGGCTCGACAGATACAACAAGATGAGTCCAGTTCCCATGCAAAAGAAAACAAAGTCAGTGGTTAAGGAGCTGATCACCATTTCCAGACACATCAACGAATAAAAAGACATGAATGCTTGATCCCACACGTTGGACGGGCCAGAAAAGGCTAGGTCAATGTCAAAAAACACGCAAACAGGAAAGTTTTCTGGAATAATTTCGTAAAAATAACTAAAAATGGAAGTTCCCACCAGGAAACAACGAGGTCCGCTGCTGAATTCATGCGAAAAAATGCGGGCCGGATCGTCAAATCTCTCGTTCACCAACGTTTGCCAAGGCATCAATCTGGCGATTAGAGCAAGAAATGTTCTTACCGACGTTGCAAACAAAATTTTCAAGCTGACTTCGAGAAAGCGAAGACATGACTATTACGCAGGATGCAATCCACTTTGTTTACAAAAATCATAAAGCAGCCTAACCAGCCTAACCAAATTAACCAGCCTATCCACTTACCCAGCCTAGCCAGCCTGGCCAACTTAAGGTAGTAGTACCACTAGCGGAATTTTCTACACTATCTTGGTATGGATGAAACAATCTTAACAAAATTTTAGGTGAAGCAGTGGCTGGCATGCTATCTTTGCACAAAGTTTTGGTGTTAGAGATAGCATAATTGGCTGACTACCATTATGGCTTTGCGCATGCGCAAACAATCAAAATTTTGTTTAAGTTGTATATGATTTCGTTGATTCCACCAAATAAAAGAGCGCAAAAAGCGCTTTAAAATGATGTGCATATCTTTTCTGTACGTCGTTTCTATCAAAAGTTACAGATGTGTTTGGATATGGCTAAGTTACGTTGACCGTTTGCACACACAATGTAAAGTAAGAACAGTTTATATGAAAATTAAATCTATTGGGTTTTAACGCTTCTTGTTGTGTTATTTATGTGCATCATTTATCAGAAATCACTTTGCATCTGCTTGAAACCATTGGAAATTCCGGAAGCCAAAGCAAACTATGAAAAATTACAGAATCTTTGTTTTTGATCCTTCAGCCAAAATGAATCAAATTTTGCAGATATGTTTTGTGTCTGCATACGTCCAGGACGTTTTCTTTGTTTTTGGAATAACGCAATAGCAATAGTAAGCAAGATATAAAATTTACAAACTTTTGAAATGCGCAAAAAAACGGAAAACTCACTTTTACGAAAACTAAAAAAAACTGCCTGAGCGTATACTTAAACCAACCATGTACACAAAATTTCGAATGATTTAGTAAAGGATTGGAGGAGATATTTAAATTCAAAGCTTTTAATACAGTTCCTATTGTGTAGGCAGCAAGCCAGTCCCCCCAGCGTAGTAGGTCAGCTCATCTGATGCAAAACATGATAAAGTACAAATGTGCCAAATTTCAAGCCGATTCATTGGTTTATATACTTTAGTCAGAATTTCATTTGTCAGAATGTCACTAGTCAGAATTTCATTTATCAGAATGTCACCAGTCAGAATTTCATTTGTCAGAATGTCACTAGTCAGAATTTCATTTGTCAGAATTTCACTTGTCAGAATTTCATTAGTCAGAATTTCACTTGTCAGAATTTCATTAGTCAGAATTTCATTTGTCAGAATTTTATTTGTCAGAATTTCACTTGTAAAAATAATTATGGCTATTTGTAAGAATGCCACAATTCAGTACGTCCGGGGACTCCTGACAGTTCAATACTTCAGAACAAGATGGGCCAATGATACCAGTTTGTAGCAGCATGGTTTCATGCACAATAATGCGTTGTATGCTAGCCAAATTTGTCAGTCTATCGTCTATGCTGCATTTCCTTAAAACGGTGAGAAACTACTTCATTAGCACCAGAATTTTAAGTACTCCTTTTTTAGAGGAGTGAAACCTAGCCTGCAGAGATTACAGCTCTGATGTAGTTATTTATATTTCTTGGAAATTTAGTTTCAATTACACTGTCTGGCTCTGACCGTTGTAATTTGAAAATTTTCAGTAAAAATGTGTGGAATACATTAAAAATATTTCTAACATAATTAAATAAAGGAAACTTAATTTATTAATCATGAATTATGAGTATTGAATCAGAATAATTGGTTGTCAGAACGAAACCGTATTGACTGACTGTTTCTAACTTTTAATTTTACTTAAGGTGGTGATTCCCTTTGGTCACAAAAGTTTGCACCGTTATTACTCGTTCATTACTTGGAGTTAAGAAGCCATTTTTATATCAAAATGTAGCTTGACATTTTCTCATTTTAATGCATACCATGAAACTAATGCTGCTTTCTTAGAATATTTTTGACACATTTTTGAAGAAGTATAATTTTCCAGATTTTTTGCAGACTCAAGTAAATTTTTTCGCGAGACATCGGTTATATCATTCGATACCACCATCAAATAGCTGGGGACGATTTTTTATTTATTGTGAAATCGCTCTTCGTTGTAGAGAAATAAGCTGAAATGTGTGCGTAACCTGTATTTTGCCTACTTTTTCCAAATTTGTCAAGCGATTACTTTAGCTAGAAAGCAGTAATCGAGGCAACTAAAAAAACGTCCCTGGGTATATTTGTGCAGAACCCATTTGTTAAGTAGCAGCCCTCCAACTTTCATGGTGAATGCTCCACAATCTTTGGAAAAAATTGGTCGTGTTTTTGCAAAAACTACATTTTTCATGATAGCAACCTACGGGATAGCTTTTGGAAGATGATCACCCATCGGATAATTTGCCCCTGTGAGACCTTCAAATCGACGCCCTTAGTTTGATTTACCGGCTTGTGTAGTTCAAGAAATGATGGATTATTTGATTTTTGCAAAAATGACAAGTTTTCGACGCCAAAACAAGAAAATCGGCTATATCTCACGGTAGAGAAACGCTAGAAACTTGCTTTAAAAAGCAAACATGTGAAGCTCAACGAGATCTTTCAAATGAATATAATCATAACTGTATAGCTGCAGCCAAACTTTCAGAAATTGGGAAAAACCGCCCTGATCGGAAATCTCGAATTTTTGAACCGGGATTGCGCGGAGGGTGTTAGAACGCTAAAAGAATGTATTTCGGAAAGTTTCGCCAAATTTCATCCTGATTTGCGCCGCCAACCAACAATTTGTGCCCAAAAGGAATCACCACCTTAAGGTGGTGATTCCTTTTGGGCACATATTGTTGGCTGACGGCTCAAACCGCGATGAAATTTGATGAAACTTTCCAAAATAAGTTCATTTGGTGTTCTAACACCCTCCGCACAATCCCGATTCAAAAATTTGAGATTTCCGGTCAGAGTGGTTTTTCCCAATTTCTGAACATTTGCACCTGCTATACAGTTATGACTATAATCGTTCAAAAGATCCTGTTGAGCTCTACATTTTTGCTTTTGAAAGCAACTTTCTAGCTCTTCTCTATTGTGAGATATAGCCGATTTTCTAATTTTGGCATTGAAAACTTGTCATTTTTGCAGAAATCAAATAATCGACGATTTCTTGAGCTACGCAAGCCGTAAAATCAAACTAAGGGTGTCGATTTGAAGGTCTCGTCGAGGCCAATAATCCGAGGCATGATAATCTTCCAACTGCAACCCCGTGAGCTGCTATCACAAAAATTGTAGTTTTTGCAAAAACATAACCAAATTCTTTCCAGCGATTGTGGAGCATTTACTGTGCAAGCTAGAGGGTTGCCACTTACTAGACGTGTTTTACACAAAAGTACCCAGGGACCCTTTTTAGTTGCCCCGATTGCTAGTGGCCGCATGCCAAAGATGGGAAAAGTAGGCAAAATTCAGGTTGCGCATGCATTTTAGCTATTTTCTTTACAACGAAGAGTGATTTTATGATAATTAAAAAAGGATCCCCAGCTATATATTTGATAGTAGAATCGAATTATATAGCCGATGCCTCCCGAAACAATTTGCTTTAGTCTACAAAAAATCTGGAAAATTAAAGTGCTTCGAAAATGCAGCAAAATAGTTTCCAAAGACTAAAGTTAGTTTCATTGCATTCATTAGAAAGCAAAAATGTTAAGCTCCATTTTGATATAAAAATGGTTTCTTAACTCTAAGCAATGAATGTGTAATAAGGGTTCAAAGTTGATGTCTCCAAAAGGAGTCACCACCTTGAAGGTTTTCAGATGAGATGCATTGAAAATTAGCTTTTAAAATCAACTAGAAAGAAAATCAGCATTTAATGTATTGTAATCTTTGTATCTCTTTAACTATTAATTTAACTTTAACTTTAACTATCCCTCCAACTCCTTTGGGGTAAATAGTTAAATTGGGGTAATTTGTATTCAAATGTATTTAAAGGTTGGTGAAGGTTACAGAAGTTACCTGTGTGATTCTATACAACCTCTCAACGATAAAAAATAAAACAATTTTTCAGTTTATAACTAAAACGTTCTAATTAAGCATGTCTTTTAAAATAACATATGTATGAACTGAAATTCATGAAAAGTAGAACTTCACAATAGTTTGAACTTGCATTCTGCCACAAACCGTTCGAATCCGTCAGGTATTTTTTGGGAAATTGATGTTGAAAATTCAGTCTGAATTGCCAAAAACATTTTTTGGCTAAATCTCTACTTTGAGCAACATAATCCGCTAATAATCATTCGCAAAATCTGCTTTTGGACGCGCTGTATCGATTGAGTATAAGTAAACCAACATTGTCCTTAACCTGTGGTAGTAATTTTGAAAAGAAACTGATTTCCTCAAAAATGATGACTGTTTAAGACCCTCAACCGGCTGGTTGCACCAGATCTGACTAACATCTAATTAGACTAATTTGTAATTAAGTTCTAATTAAGGCCATTTTCCGTTGCACCAAATGAAAAGTTAATCAGATTTTAATTCTAGTCAGAGGTAAGATTAACATTTGACTGACTTCGGACTAACATCTGATTAAAATAGAACTAAAATCTAACTACAAGTTTGTACTTGATTTGCTAGAGCGCATCTGGGGAAAATACTGATTGGTTTAGAGTAATAATCAGATTTTAAAATCTAACTAGCTTGGTGCAACGGAGAAGAATCTTATTAAAATAAGATTAAGACTAGCTATAACATTTTAGTTAGAAGTAAATCATATTTGGTGCAACCGGCTGAAAATCATTTATGGCTGTAAAAGCAAAAATGATAATTTTCGTGCCCTCTTTCCAGCCATAACAATCAATCCGGTGTCTCCACTGCCTACTGAGAGAATAAGGCACAAACCCAAAACTTTCTTCCCTTTTCACATAAAAGCACTGCACTGGACTGGACCCAGATTGTTGAACAGCACGAAAATGACTTATTCAGTACGTTTTCGCTTAAATTAGAGCCGTGGGAGTAAAAAATACCCGAAAGGAAACCACCACCTTAAGCTATGGACATTTCTATTTATGTGAATGCAATGCACTCATGAATGTGCTTTAAAACGATGCAAAGATTTCTTTCTATTTAAAAAATTGGAGAGAATCATAACTTATAAGCTCTGCGTTTTGCAGAACAAATTTCTTGTGAGTCAAATTCATTCGGAGTAGACTGATATGGATAAACTAATCTGCATCTAGCTTCTGAGTGGAGTTACTCAGAGTAAAGTGAGTTTAAATAGAGTGATTTTGATTTTGTAAACCGGCACAGACATTGACAAACGGTGCTAATGGTTGCTGTTTTAAGTATTGTGGGGGTTTGGTCTGTGATAGACTAAGACCATAGGTGTAATTGGGGGAGGTTTGGGAGAGAGGGCTAGCCCCATAGGTATGGCTGGCGAAAAAAGTGGGGGTGGGGGTTTGAAAAAAGTAGGGTGGGGGGTTTGACAAAAAAGGGGGAGGGGGGGTTGAGAAAAAGTCGATTTGGGGGGAGGGGTAAAAAAATTTTCGAGGGGGGGGTCGGCGAAAAATCGGTTTTTCGCTGAAAAACTGAAAATTTTTCTCAATTTTCAGCTATTTTTAGCGATTTTTAAGGTAATAAGGCGAATTTTAGCAATTTTTCGCAAATTTTTTGAAAATTTTCGAATTTTTGTCTAAAAATTTGCAAAAATTCAGGTAGGGGGTTGAAAATTTTTAGGGGGGGTCGGCCGAAGGCCGATTTGGGGGAGGGGTAGAAAAAATTTTTAGGGGGGAGGGTCTGCGACCCCCTCCATTTGGGGGGAGGGGTCCCCCCCCCTAACACACCTATGGCTAGCCCCATAGGTGTGGCTGGGCAAAAAATCTGGGGGGGGGTGTCCGACTTTTAGAGCAAGATAAACACTTTTCTAATAAGCATTTTTAACAAATTGTTATTTTTGCCTAAAATTTGCGTTATGTTTTAGTTTGACTTGTCTTTACTGGCACTATTCCCCGTAGCTTGGCTCTGATTTTGCTAGCCCTTGCGGGTTCTCGGAGCCACCCATAGCCCCGTTGTTAAATGTGGTCTCTATACTGTGTTAAAGTGTACTCTATAATCTTTCTCTATGTTGTACTTTCCTGAAAATTGTCCAGAACTATATGTAGTTTACTGGACATTTAAAATTGCGTCAATGTGAAAGCAATTTAATTTGGTGAAAAATTGAATACAATAAACATGCATAAATACTAAAATATTGGTTCATTTACCAGAAAGGAAGAATTCATGGCACATAATCGTAATTTTTGGGTTATTTAGTTCCTGGAAGCTGAGATCCCTTCCTTGTGTGGCAAAAATTAAAAATTCGATTCAATTGCATAGATAATGTTCTAAAAAGAAATTGTTTGGAAAGTTTGAAATTGCTTAAAAAATTTAATTACAGTGCATCGGTGAAAATGGTGAAATCTCCCCCGGGGAAAATTTCACTAGTGATATTTTTCCGGAGGGAAATATTTCACCGGTGATATTTTTACGGGGAGAAAATTTCACCGGTGAAATTTTTCAGGGAGAAATTTTGTAGGGGAAAAATTTTCACCCTGACACAGACCTATCTAGTATCTATCTGGCTTCACAATCCGAATCTACCTTCACAATCTCTCAATCCTATTTGCCCTCAGAGTTGAAATTTAATTTCAAAATTAGCATTATGCTTTTCATCTGCTTGTTCCTTAATATATGAAAATAATGTATTCAGCAACCGGATACGGCCGATACGGGGCGGCGAACATGACTGGGAAACTTAACCAAGCTACGCGATCACCATGAAGTTTGTAATACGGAAGCTCAATGCTGTGCAACTTAGTGGAGGGCTCAATCCTTTGACTATAATTATTGCCTCAAAAGCACGGTATTTACTGAACTAAAACATCACATAAAGACTAGATTAATTGCATCACTATACACGAAACAGACAAATTAAACAGTCATAAATACGAGAAGAGAAAGTAAGAGAAAATACGGCGACTGAGCTCACGAAGAATCTAAATCAGCCGAACTATGAACAATTAGTTCCAGTCACAGCTTCAATGATTCTAAGATTATACAGACAATAAAATAGAATTGAGGACTTAGAATGCATCTATGAAAATGGATCATTAGCTCAGAGTTGTAAGCGGGCCGCGGGTACCCGCGGGTACCCGTGGGTATTAAGAAATTCGCCTACCCGCACTACCCGCGCGGGTATTTTGCGGGTAGGTTCAGAATTTTGCGGGTATGTTTTCTTGCAAAAACGGGAGATATGAGTAACTATTCAGACAAGCAGTGATTTCAATTTCGAATGTTCGGTTTACAGTTAAATTTCAGTTTCAGTTTCGAGCCTCAGTTTCAGGCGGCAAATTGAAATAATTTCAGAATCAGTTTCAGTTTTAGTTTCAGGAGTCGATTTTTGTTGGAATTTCAGTTTCAGGCGTCGAGCTACAATATTTTCAGTTTCAGATTCAGTTTTAGGTTTTTATTTTCATTTTCTCTCTGAACATTTCTAGTTAATTTTCAGCTGCTGAATATAGTATGTTATGTAGACCCTCAATCCCATTCTCCAATTATTTGTTAGCTGCACCTTAGAAATTCTACTGTATCAATTTGTGGTTCTTCAGTATTGCAATAAGGTTCTCTGGCGGATTCAGATAACTTCTAAATATCTGCCTCTGCAATCCATGAGGAGTTAACGTTGGCGTCTAATACGTACCATTAAATCCTTTATTAATCTCCTTGTTCATGGAAGTAGTATTATCACTGCGCTAATTATTCATACCTCCTTCTTAGTTACTGAAACTGGTATGTATATACTGACTGAGAATATTTTCAGTTTCAGGTGCTGAGACATCACTATTTGACAGTAATAAGCTACAATAGTTTTCAAGAACAAAATTTTTCCAAAATGTTTCCTAAATGTAGTAAACGGAGAAAAAGATGGTGATGATGACAAAACCAGGACGGACTGCCAACTCTGCTTCTGAATGACTAAAATTTGTCAATGTAATGTACCCACAGGAAATGTTCTGGTAGATAAACGCTAATTTTTCAGAACTTTAGAAATTTACAATTAGTTATAAAGAAATGTGTTTTCCAAAGAACTGAACATGCATAGCCTAAGCTGTCCTGTAGTAAATTTCGAGCGTTTTATTGAGCATCTTATGTGTTGTTGGTTTGGTGAAGTTGCGACTGGTATTCATTCAGCTTATGGGCCAAATGTACGGTACACTATTAACAAATGCATATTGAGTTTTCTCGCGACGGAAGAAGTTTTAGACCAAAACAAAAATATCTCTCTGCAATAGTAGAAATGCCAAAATGTGTGTCTATGTATCTATTACTAAGTTTTTGAGAAATCAATTCTAAAACAAAATACAGAATCGCAGTTTTGCGAAAATGGTTTTTCAACCAAATCTCTAACTTAAAGCAATAAACTCCAACTATTTGGTAAAATGTTCAATTGGACAGCCAAAGAAAGAAAGAAAAAGAAAGAAAGAAAGAAAAGAAAGGAAGAGTCTTTCTTTCCACTAAAATTTGACAGTATAGCTGTACACCAACATATAGCCAGCACTGGCCCTGACATGTGTGAGTAACGTTGAACGCACTGATTTCCTCAAAAATGGCAACATTTGTAAGACCTCAAATCGTTTCTGGCTTATACTGACTCAAGTATTCAACCATAAAAATATCTCAAGAATATTAAAGCCATGTTCATCTCGTACCCTCTTTCCAGTCATAAACAACGAGTCTGATGCTTTGACTACCGAAGGCTAACGCCAAAATTCAAAAATTCTTTTTTCTAAAACGAAAATTCTTTCTTTTTCCAAAAAGCATTTCATCTATAAATTCGGGACTGGCCACGGGATGTTAAAGAGCACTAGAATAATGTATCTGAAAATTTTCATTAAGAATCGAAGCCTACAGGATCAAATTATACAAAGCGATGTCAGCACTTTAATTCAACAATTACTACCACTTTAGTACGCCGATTATTTCAAGCGCAAAATTTAGTACAAGTCAAGTCTGTAGAGAAAAAAGCACTAAAATCATACGCATGCAGAATGTTGTACGATAAAATACGACAACCACTCCCAAACATCACAATATACCATATTGAAAATCAGGGAAACTGAAAATTTTTGCGGGTAATTTTGCGGGTACCTTGTGTCTTGCGGACCGCGGGCCGCGGGGCGGGGCGGGGCGGGTACCTCTTTGCGGGTAGCGGGGCGGGTAGCGGGCCGAATTTGGTACCCGCTTACAACTCTGCATTAGCTAAAACAAAAGGTATCACGTATAAATACAATAACTTGTACAAAAGAGTACACAAAAAAGAGAAGGACAAACAGAATAGTTCAAAATCGCGAACAAATAAAATCGGGCAAAAAGAATTTCAGATGGCATACAGCAGGAAGACATGACACAACAGAAAAATTCAGCTAAGTCAAAAAGTAAAGAATTTCGCCAATCGTTGTCTATCACGGGAAATTTGAATTCCAGCCAACCATACGAAGACAAGACACTAGGGTAGGTCCACGCAAGGGCTACCTCAATGTTACCTGATGTTATCAGTATCAAGCTTGCACGCAAAAAGCGTAGTAATGTCACTAGGTGCTCCCGATTTATGACGGGCATCGTCATATCACCATGACTCATGAGTACATAATTGATAAGAGTGTGACAGCTGGCGAGCTTTCTACTATCAGTTGCAGGCACATGCTCTGCGCGCTAACGGCTTACGCCCCCCCCCCCCAGTACACGTTTCTGTACGCTCACTCGACGTATCTTTACGCGTTAAAGCTCGAAAACACAAACGCCTGCGTGAGTTCAATTTGTATCCGCTTCGAGCTATAGAACGCAAAGATAGTTTGCAAATTTCTTTGAAGTGACCATACCCATTTGTGGGGGGGTCAGCCGTTAGCGAACAGAGCATGTACCTGCAGCTGATAACAGAAAGGCTGCCAGCTGTCACACTCTTAAACATTATGTGCTCTTGATATCATATATTATATCAGTACTAGGATTTAAAGGATTTTAGTTTCTCGGCTTCGGCATCAATGAACAGACCCAAAATTGACGGTGCAGCGAAAAGGTTAACTCCTTTAATTTAGTTACCTGGCTGCTCAAAGTGGTGCTTCAAAAACGCTCTCTTAGGCGTGTATCAGCAGTGTCTGGTTTAAACAACCTTAAGCATTTATGTTTCATCAATCATAATTGCTACAAATTTGAATAGTCATTCAAAACTAAACAAGTCTCAAATAGCTTGGGTTGGTTGATTTTCAATTGGAAAGAATCTTAACTCAGTATCAATCAGAAATTCTGAGCATCAAAATAATCTCAATCAGCATCGAACAGATAAAACAATTTCAGAAGGATTTGTTGACCGATATCCGGGTTCCGGGTAAACTTTCCAGTTTTCCCAACAATTGCGGTTTTTTCCGGAAAAAAAGATTGCCGGAGAAAACCTTTTTATCCGGTTTTTTCCATTTTTTTCGATCACGACAAAATTCACCAATGAGCTAAAAGTTGAGTTATTTCATGTTTCCACATGCATAGAAGCTGTTTTCAAGATATTTCATAGCCCCACCGGATAGTGCACTTACAGAAGCGCTTACAAAGGTTCCAGTATTACAGCAATCTTCAGTAGACGATACTGTGGAGTAAACTACAGGTGACTTATGTATACATTGAGGCCTGACGGTTCTGCTAGACCTGATCTGTGGTTTTCGCAGGTAACACACCTCGTAAAGTAAACAATGTCAGGCGTATTAACAGTTTTTGGCCGATCATTCCACTGCTTGAGATGGAATTGTGAACTCAACCTGAGTTACGCAACCGTATACACATTCCATGGTGAAAAATCTTAAATCCCAGAATTAGCTCAAGTTCATGAATATCGTGTTATTATCTCATTAAACAGTGTTTTTGATAGTTTCTTAATGTTCTGTTTTCATAAATTAACTTTCAGATGTCTGGAATATTTTTCCATTTTTTCCGATGCTTCCAAAAAACCCAAATACAATTTGGTCAGATTTAGCATACCCACACCTACTATGACCCACGGAAAAGGTTGCAAATAGTGCGAAATCGCCGAAAAAGTTCAGAAAACATCGGAAACACTCCACCCCATCGGAAAAAAATGGAAAAAACGGAAAAAGGAAAAACCTTTTTTCCAGTCCTTTTTTCCGCGCCCATCCCTAATTGCAAGTATATACTGCATGACACTACATATTTAGTATGAGTCAGTCTGTTACGAATCGCAATAAGCAATAGACAGTACTTAAATAAATACATAAGGGAAAAGAAACAAAAATCAATTAACATAAAGGGAACGGGGAAGAGACTCTTTAGAGGTTCAAAAGCTAAAACTCAAGTGCAGCAGTTTTTATATAATTCACGACTGGACAAAAGATTCCAACAGTTTCAGTAGCGAGCGCTGAGATCTATACGCTATAACACCATCCTTATGACAGTAACTGTTCTCCGAATCAGATGCTGATACAGCATCCTCACCACCAAGATCATCTTTGGCTGTATAGGTGACCTGCAGGGCGTTCAACTGTTCAGTCAATTCTGGAGCGGTCAAATCGCGTCGAATCAGCCGCTCTGCCATGCTCAGAGTTTTCTGATAGTTCAACACTCCTCCGCCAAGGGATCGAAGTATGGCATGCGGACCACAGGTATCCCACTGATAGATGGAGCCTTTGGTCAGCAGATAGATATCAGCCAAACCTAAGATGACACACAGCTGTTTATAGCCAGCCCCGCTGGAATAGGCTATTCTCCAGCCAGACTGGGCCAGCTGACGAATCCGGGGATGCTCGGCTTCGCTGTGGCTGATGACAACGGTTAAACCGGTTCCTGAAGTGCCTTCAGCGGTGCAAGAGGAGAGAGAGGGCAGGGGTTCCAGGGGAATGTCTTGACAGTGAATAGGGGCCGGCAGCTCGGATAGGAAGACTGCCCAGTGATGTGATTCTTTGTGACTGTAACAAACAAACGAACAAATAGGTATGCCGCTGATCAAAGAAAACACCAAGCAAGAGTGCATAATTCTTCTATGCTTAAGGGGGGGGTCAATGTTTTTTTCGACTTTCGCTGATTTTTACCAAGAATACATAATAGATTAAGAGTGTGACAGCTGGCAAGCTCTTTGTTATCAGCTGCAGGTATATGCTCTGTTCCATAACGGCTGACCCCCCACAAATGTGTATGCTCACTTCAAAGAAATTCGCAGGTTATCTTAGCGTTCTACAGTTTAAAGCAGACACAAATTAGACGAACGCAGGCGTTGCGTTTTCGAGCTGTAACACGTAAAGATACGGCGAGTGAACGTGCAAAAACATGTACTGGGTGCTGATTTGTGGGGGGTCACTAGGTACACGTTTGTGAGGGGGGATCAGCCGTTAGCGTGCAGAGCATGTACCTACAGATGATAACAGAGAACCTGCCAGCTGTCACACTCTTATATTATGTACTCTTGTTATTACATATTTTATTGACCAAACGCTATATATTTATAATTAAATCTTTAAATTTAATGAATGAATTTTAAATTAGGTCTCAGGTGACAAATTTTCGAATTTCCTATGTTTAACACTTAACACATAAGATCTCAGCTTTGTGGTAAAATTACTCAACACAGCTTAAGACTTTAATTTTAAAAACTTTAATTATATAATTTTAATGTTAATATGGACCCCCCCTAAGAAGACAAGCAAACCACTACAGGGCTTTATCTGTCTTAGAATTGCTCCAGCCAGAATACGCGAATGTTCCCCCATTTGGCGAAGGTTACCAAAAGAAGTTCCAGTTGGGGGGGTCGCCCTGGTAGGCTAAGATGAGCTGATGGCGACACACCCTCGAAATGGGCCTTTTGGAAAAAACTGAAACTACTGTAATCCTCTGCATTACCCCATCCCTCACCAAACGGTTGGCTGGTAATGACCCAACCCCTTAAAAACAAAGACCACTTTCAGGATCTACCCAAATGGTGAGGGGATATGTTTGTGGCCCCCGCACAAACTGGAAAACATTCGCGCATTGTGGGCAGAGCACCGTTAAGCATGGCACTGAAGAGAAACCCTGTAGTGGCAGTGACTTACCCTTAGTCAGTGCGATTATGCACTCTTGCATCAAGTCAGTAAAGCAGCAAAACTAACAAACGAAACATTACGGAAAATAATTTAATGTTAATTAATTAATTTAATGTTTAGAAGCAGTAAAATCTAAATGAGCCCACCCCTGAAAATGTGCATACGGGCGATTATTTGGCAACCAGCTTATAATTTCTGTAGAGACAAATTCTGCCGATAATTTTCTGTGCATGTGAAGTTGACCGACCAGTGTCAGATTTCAGTTGGTACTACTACAGAAAATACTACTGACTCTTAACCTGAAATGTTGCGCTTAACAACTCACTACTTTATTCACAAATTTGATGTTGTAAAAGCAATGTTAGAGAGCACTGAATAATCAAAAAAGCAACCACCCCCCGAAAACAAACCCGTGGGCCGTTTTACCAGTTTTACCGTTTTAGTGTACCACTGCTTGGCATCAGTCGCGTAGCCGGGGGGGGGGGGGAAATCCCCCCTCCGAAATTGTGGAGCCCCCAAGAATTTTTTCCCTACCATGTGAAAAACGTCTATTTTTCAAAAAATTTTCACCATCGGAACGAAATAAGTGTATCGCACCATCATAATAAGTTTTTCGCCCACCAAAATCAGTTCCAAACACCTTATTTGGTGTATTTGAGCATCTTCTGCTTGATTTGGATGCATGAACACGTGCTAGGCCTTAAGCAGGCGCGTAGCCGGGGGGGGCGAGGGGGCATGCCCCCCCCCCGAAATCAGAGACAAAAGAAAGATGTTTAATGAGTAGCAGCGGCAGGAATAAATATTTCGAGAAATTTTCGCCTGCGGCGCTGCATTTCAACGAGAATATCTCAAAAAGCTCCCGATTTTGCTTGAAAATTTCCACCAACTGTTTAGTTGCGGTAGAAATTTCAGAGCATTTTTGGCTTGCCCCCTCTGAATTTTTTTTCTGGCTACGCTACCGGCCTTAAGTATTTTTTAATTTCAAAAAAGGCTCTGCAAAAATTCCACGAAGGTAACGAAATAGAAAATTTTCTCAGCTTCTGGGGCGCTCCGCCCCCCAGATCCTCCTCAAAATTTTTGTATTCCCCCTGCTTGGCACAATATGGTGTATGTTCTTGTTGCATGATTATAATACTTATTTTGGCTTAGTTGTCTAAAAAATTCAAAAAATCTAATCTCGCAGTATTCTTTGAAAAAGGGCCAGCCATGTTTAGTATTCGTACTAATCAAAACAAAACGTACTGTGACTGTGCCATAGTGAAGTGTCCATTAAAAGGACTGCCAACCACGCCAACAACCGGATGACCCGTAGATTTGCAGAAGAGACCAATTAAGACAGTTACACAGTTCAACCCTGTTCTGCTGATCACTTTTTCAGATCCTTCGTGTTTCAAACATTCACAATCATTACTACCAGGAGAATCTTTCGCATTAATGTAGACATTAGTGCCATCTAAAAACATAACACGGTTGAATAAATGTCTCTGTGACAACACGAAACAAGACTGTCAAACATAACGGTAAAGCTAAGCATGAGAAATGTTAAGTGTAAGTCAGCAACTAACTAAGGTCTTAGGCGCAATTTTACTTTCACAACATAGCTACGTAGTATAAAAGTGGTTTTTATAAAAGTATAAAGTGGTTTTTGTCCAGAGTGGGTCTACGTTAGGAGAATCTTGGTGACCTGTGTTCATTATTCTAACTAAATTCTATAATATAAAAAATTCAAACTATACATTATGTTATAGTATAACATGACAAATCCCAATATTAAAATTTCAGACCCACACTTTAGCGCGTTTTGGAACAAAATCTTAAACAAAGCGGAGTCCAGTTTGCGAAAGAGATTAATTTGCTTTATTAGTTTGCTTATTTTAGAAAACTAATCAAATTAGCAGTGCATTTAAGGGGGTCACTTTTGTCAAAAATCGATAGTCAATGCCCACATGTTTTTAAAAACAGGACAAAATATTGGAGTTCAAAATCAAACTGACAGAATTATTCATGTTTAGAGCTGGAAAACTTGAAAATTCCGATGATGAACCCTTCAAAATCAGGTGGTGTCGAGAACGCGTCGAGAACAGGGTTGACCGTTGACCAATTTAACGCCTTTATTAAGACAATATTTAGTGCAGAAGCGGCTCAAGGCTAACTATCCAGGCGTTCGCAATGCAGGCATCAAAGATACACTGAACTAGCTGTGGAGCACTGCCCAGTGCCCAGTATAACCTTAACTCACTTTAACTTGAGCAGACAGCATTTTAAACCCGTTAAAAGTTGTTCCTCCTGTCAGTAACTGACGACACTGGCGGATCCAGGATTTCGTGACGGGGGCGGCGGCAAAATTTTTCCAGCGGGGGGCCTGGGGGACGGAGCCCCCCAGAAGTTGAAGAAATTTTTTGTTTTTGCAATAAAATCGGTACTCGGATCTTTAATTCTTTTTATACTGAAGAACTGAACAAATTCTTTAAAATTCTTGACATTTTTAGGCAAAAATGGTAATTTTCTCCGAAAAATCGGATGCATTTCAAGCTTTTTCTTCACAAATGCAATAAATAAGCGGTTAAAAAGTAGAAAATTCGCGCCGACGGCGCGAAATTTTCTGGATTTTTGCTCTTTTTCCTCTTTCTCTTCTTAATTTTTCCTACCTTCGAATCGCGACGGGGGGGGTGCCGCCCCCCCCCCCCCCCCCCCCCCCTGGATCCGCCCCTGACTGACGATGCTCAATTTGGCGATATTTGGACAAATTTAAAAAATTGGATTGTTCACCTATAAAGATCAAGCGTGCTGCCACAAGAGACATTTTCAATATTGAAGCATTTGTTTTAGCCACTTTATGTGACAGACACGGTTATATTTAATTTGAAAAGTTTGCTGAATTTTTACCACGTAATGAGCGAGAAATTAGAAAAAGAATATGAAACTTGTGAAAAATGTCTATTTTTAGCAAAATTTGCTATTTTTGTTTTTTGAGCTTACCATAGAGAGTAAAAATTTGCGAATATTTTCCCAAGATATTTCTTTTTATGCGAAGAGTGCAGCTATCTTTCATCATTTCTGTAGCTTATGTAAATCGTTCAGGAGAAGCGAAAGAGTACGGTAGGTCCTGTTTTCCATAGTCCAAAGACTCCTGATTTTCCAAAATTCTTAATTTAAAAATTCGCCAAAAATCCGTCACTCAACAGAATACAACGAAGTAGATAGCTGCACTCAATGTCCTTAATCCTATGTGCAAAGCTGTAGTGCTGTATCTTTCATACAGCGAAAAATATTTCTGCCACAAACATTTTGACCTAACGCTTGCATTTTCCTATGTTTAACACATGTCAAGATTACCTTTGAAGAGCTCTACAGACTGATACAAGTAATATTACGCAAAACGCTCTTGTCTTGTTTTGAGGACCCATGGGGACTAGAAAATATATGAAATAGACCAAAATCAAAGTCGTCAAAAAATTGGCAAAAAGTGACATCCCTTCCTTAATTTCGAAAACCATTGCATTAAATGGTGCCCGATTGCCCCTCATCCCTGGCTCCTCTCCCCACTACTGCTACTATCACTTCAGTTTTGGTACCTATGGGATCTATCCAGACACCATAGTTGGTGACATTCAAAATATCTCCGGGTGGAATTTGACTTAGGTCCAGAATGGTGCTGCGATCCTCTGTTAAATCATAGACCGCTTTGGCCAATAAATCAGCCGCCAACTCATTGCCCTTTAAAATGAGAGCCAAATTATGCTTTAACGGATCCATGTTGCCATCCACATTGATTGTAACCTTTTGACCGTCCTGGGTGGTAAACTGATTTGTTTCTTCACCGAAAACGTTCCCACTGATTGAAGGAAACTAAACAAACAAAATGAAGGTGACAAAGTGTTTGACAAAATTAAAGTGAAAAAGTGTTCAATGTTCAGCAAGATCAACATACTACAAGTAAGCTGAGCCCCGCATAAATCCTCTATAGATATACGCAGCATTTTTCTCTCCGTTTTCTTGTCTCGAGACAAGACCATTTTAGGTTAGTGAGCGAGCGAGTGATGGAAGATATCCTACGAAAGCAGGTAAATACTGTCTCCAATATTACTGCATATGTGGAAAATCGGGGGATCTTGAAAACAGGGAAGAAAAGTAAGGAATATATACATAATATCTGCTACATTAAAAAACTTCAAAGGAAACCCTTCACAAAACAATAAACTTGGAAACTTGCTCTTAATACGCACGAACTTTAGTTTCTAATTCATATCGTATCATTTCCTGTATTAGAACATCAGCTATGGTCTTGAAATCATGGCAAAATCTCTGATTCTTGTCTCCGCCAGTTTTTTCTTCCACCAACAGTTTCAATAGTTCTGGTTCCTGTCGCACAATTCGGGCCAAATGACAGGCCCTACCACTTAGCTGAATTAGACTTCTAAGCATCTCCTGGAGACTCATGTTTAAGATGCTCCTGGGCAACCTGGCTAAGGCTACCTAAAACCAACAAAATAGTCAAAAATACTGTATGTAAACACAACCCAAGGTGAAAATAAAAGTATATATTATATACCTTATTTTCTGGAAACTTCTGAATTCCAGGCAGGGAGAACTGTAACAGTATAAGTCGGGGAGGGGTAAGATAACGGTTTACCCATGAAGATATTGCCCCTGCCACAAGACATGCGATGTCGGCGCTCATCCCAGAATGCTCAACCGCACAGAAAGGAGTGTCACCTTAAATAACATCTGCATCTGTGGAGGTGGGACCGGCCATTCTACACTGAGTCCTGTTACCTTGTCATCGGGGTGGTAACTATTTACCGACCAGTCAGGGAAGATAGCTGGGCTGGCTAGAGCACACGGCGAACCGTGTTTAGTCCCTTGCTGAAGGGGATCAAAGGCCTTGTGTTAGCGGTGATTAGAACCTCGAACTCAGTCGAACGCCATAACCACACGACACTCTAAAGGGGCGGTATTTCTGACTCTTCTGCCCCCACCAGATTTGTCATCCAGCTATCTTCTGCACTTCAGAATTTTCTCAATTTTTAGCGAACTTATGAAACTGTACATTGAGTTGAAGCTTAATATGGCGATTTTGCATGAGTATCTTTTCGCTTAAAACTTAGGTTAACACATATTAAGCTGGCGTACAAATTTCACCTCATACAGACGGTTTGTAAGTTAAGGGGGGGGGTCCATCATGGAAAATTTTTAGGTGACGGATTTTGCTTATTTTCACACATAAGTTAACCGCATATTATGTCATACAAAAAAGTTTAAATTTGGAGTTGCTTCGTTCAGTTCTGCGTAAGTTACGAGCTGTCAACTATGTGCAATTTAAATTTAATATTTAAATAAGTGCATGCAGCCAACTGAGGCAAATTTTCGCAAATCAACTTCACTTTTAGCTTATTTTGTTATACACATATAAAAACTCTTAAGAAAAACATTTTTGTACAGTTTCCAGCCGGATGAACTTGGTCAGAAGTTTCTTTAAAGAATTTCTCAGAGAAACAAGACCCTTGTTCCTCCTGATGTAATGAAACATTTAACAGCGGTTAACTTAAAATGCAAGCGTTTCCGGCCCACAGTTCTATTAGAAGAATTCATCCCTGCAATGAGAGCTTTCGATTGATGTATAATATGCCGTATATATTTAGAAAATTAGAATTTTTATTTAGGCCTTTGAATTAACGCAATTTGCAATTATTTTCGAAGATCCCCTCTTTCAGCTGCAAGAAACGTTGAAATTTGAATATTTTTCACTGTATTTTAAGGGTCTAACTCAAAATTCTACTTCCAGCGTACCGCAGTCTATGATCATAGCTACACTATAAATACAAAATTGTGCAGTTTTTGGCGCAAGAATAAAATCACCACTTTTTCAGTTTCCTATGTTTAACACATGCAGACCTCAACTTTGAGGTTAAATTACTCAACAACCGTAAGAGATACGAGTTAATTTTAAAACTCGTTAAAATATCCCACTCACGGAACATTATATGTGAAAAAAATCGGAGATGATCAAAAATCGGCCAAAGGGGGGCTTGGAACCACCTCCGTGGGAAATCCGATGGACACGGACCCCATCAAATGGAGATCCCCACAGGTGCCCCCTGGAATCCGTCTGGTCAACGGCGCAAATGGGTTCCAAACTCCCGGGAACACGACTGTGTTGGGTTATCACTGAAGCATCTGGAGTCCTCAAATTATGCTACCGAGCGGTTGGGTCCAATCCCCCGCCACATCATTTCCATCCCGGATTCTCCGATGTGTGGACCTGACTATGCAAAGACGTGTGCTGGGCCAGTAGATGCCGAAGTGCCCTCTTGTAGCTTTTCTATGCTGATGGAGCCCGGAAATGAACAACAACAATCGGCCAAAAATAGACCCCCCCTTAAGTACATTATTCAAGGATTTTTGTACATATGCATGAATTTGATTGCTGATGTACTCACTAGTAACGCTCAATTTTAATACCCACCACACAAATTAAATCAAACTGTTTAGAAATACTGTATTCGCTTCGTTCTCTTTGAAACTAACTGCTTGGGTGTGAAACTTTGAACAGATCGTAAAAAACCCGAACTGAACAGGTCGCAACATATTGAGAAGCTTACCCAAAATTAGCGGAGCCATTTCAAAAACACCAAAAACGTGTAAAAGGGTATACTAAATATTCTGGCAGAAAGTACTTTCCGACACAGCTGTTGAAGACAGAGAAAACTCGAAAGCCAAAACAAGTGCTACCAAAGTAAACACGCGACTAACACGTGCAACTGCATGACAGCTTTGGCAGTTTATTATAATAGCGTTATAAACGCTGCTTTTTATTGAGGGAACGCCAAGCTATAACTAGCTCGGTAGCCTCCCAAATAAGTACTTTTGAAAAATTTGAAGAACTTGCAAAATGCAACTGTCAGTCAACAAACCAAGTTTATATATGCCAAAATTTCGAAAATACTTCATTCTTTAGTGCTGTTGCAATTAAAAGGACACAACAGCATTCAAAATAGCATATTGGCTCTGAAACAAAAGTTGTTTGTTTGCAAAATCTCAAAAGTATATGCGATTTTTGACTATTAAGTTATCAAAGTTGTTTGTACGCTATCCTCGGCGGTAGGTCTTGATTTACAAAGATCGCCGAAGAGAACAAGCCACTATAAACAAGATCAGCCGAACAGTAAACACACAACCCGAGCACGTCAAAAAATCAGGAATATATACTTATCATCAATGCCAACTTGTTAGCCTGATTTTTCGCCATTCTCCCATTTCGCTCATTTCTACAACCCAACCTAAAGGAGTTTCAATTTCGCCTGGTGACAAAGAAATTTGAACTTGGGCAAAGCTGGTATCGATAATAAACCGAAACAAAAGCTACGATTTCGTGGAATTACAATTTTGATTATCTTTGAAATTTTCAATGAATTTTTGAGGACTTTACCGGCTATAAATTTTTTAAAAAACAACAAATTAGTTTTAAAGGTCTAAGTGAAAATATTTAAATAAACCACGGTGCTTATCTAAGCGATGCTCGCCGGCCAGCTCTGTCCGGCTTCGAGAATATTTTCGTTAGACTAACAACCTTCACTTCTTCTACGTTTAATACATCCACAGGCAGGCCTTTACTTTGGGAAATTATTTCACAACCTTCGGAGATCCTACTCGATTAAACTCACATCCCACTTGGACTACGCTTAACAGCGGCTAAGCTGACACCCCAATTCTCGTAATTTTGATGTAGGGAACGCGATTAGCCAGACGGCTTTTAGTGCAAAAGCATATTATAAACACATGGTTAACGTTTCCGGTAGTTTTAAAATCATTTTGGACTGAGACATAACGAGAAATAGTCATTTTCATTGTACACTTGTCGGTAGAATCTTGCTTTACACTGTCATAGATGGCAAGCAATGGCTAATGCTTAGCTTAGCAAAACAAAAACTTTAAACACTCAAAGTCAAAAACGGAATAGTTTATTTAATAAAATAATATTAACGAAGCAATAGCTAAGTTATAGACGACAACAATTAAATCAACAACAAAAGCAGTCAACAGTAAAACTGTTTAGATCATTTCGTCTTTCTCTGCCATCCTTTCGGACGACCTTTTCCTTTCACATTACTCTTCTTCCGTTGAGCCGCCTTTTCATGTCGCAAATCTTTCTTCATTCGCGGATCCACCATTTTGTAGCGTCCAGACACCCCTGCAGGTCTGCGAGCCCGCTTTGCGGCCAAATGTCTTTTCGCAACAACATACGTAACTTGCGGTTTCTTCTTCATGGTGGTAGCAGTCTTGTAAATTCTAAATATTATAGTTGGAACTTAGTACAAGCGAATCGATTCATAATATACAAAATTAAAAAATTTTAATATCTGCACATTTCATATACATAATTCGGAACAAACTTCATATTCAATTCA